>PNEQ01030893.1:0-22616 GCA_003012365.1 Medauroidea extradentata
TTGAGTGCATATATATACTTGGAGGCTAGCCTACAAGCCAGTGGTATCACAGTGTCAGCGAGCAGCCAATGAACAGATGTAGTATTGTTTGAGTGCATATATATACTTGGAGGCTAGCCTACAAGCCAGTGAAAACGCCAGTATTTCTGGTCTCTTAAGTAGAGCAAACATTTGAAAAAAATCCGAGGTAAATATATCACCCAGCCACAAAAAAAAAGTTTGTTCGAGGCAGGTACCTATTGTCTACAGAACAAATTTATTTAAATTTACGCATTTAACTTAATTTTCCACCTACTTTCCATACATACGTATACCTGAACGTATGAGTATACATAGAGACTAGATACGCCAGGCCTTTAGTATAAAATTTTAAACAGTTATGTGTCCCCAAGAACAATATTCTTTCTTACTATAATAATCTTGTTTACATTAAATATTATTTTGCTAGAGATGTATTTAAATTTTAATTTCCTCTAGGGGAAATTATAAAACTATGTGAGTTTCAAGTGGAAACAATAAAAAAACCTCAAATTACTGCGCAGGATTCAAACCCAATTTCCTCTAATTGTAAAAGTGTTCCAACCACAAATACTTATCTTATTTACAAGACATCCGAGGAGAACTTCTCTTTCTCTTAAGCAGCTGCTCCGGTATTTTTATTACTAAACAATTTTATCACTCTAAATACTTATTTCGATATAAGGTAAAACTATACAAAAATTCAGAAATTTTTTTAAGTACAAAAATATTTTGTAAAGGAATTTGGTACATGCCAAGCAGCAGTATGTGGCATGTAGTTTCATTGTGAATATTTAATATTTATGTGTGGTTTTGCGGCTTGTAAGAACTAAAAACGTGCAAATGTTTACTTTGAAGTGTCACTGTGGGAAAACTGGTTGAGCAGGATTATATCGTAAGAGGAAGATGTACTCCAAGTAACGTCTACAGAACTTACACTGATTCATACAAATATAAAACTACGAATATTTCCCACTCTTACATTTCTTATGCAATTACATTTCTGGTTTTCAAAATTAGACCTGTCAGTTTGGCACACCACCCTCTAGAGGCGCTTGTGAAAATTCACTTTACTAGATTAGCGTAGGTTACTTCAGTCATGTGACCAGGTTTTGCCGATAACCAGGATTTGTTAACCCTTGCAATTCTATTCAATGTTTTAAAATGACGGGAATCCAAAAAAGCTCTCATATTATACACATGATAAATATTTTGCTAAATGCTACATCCACAGTGTATTCTTTACAGGTATCATGTTTGTATTAAAACATATTATTAGTTTTGGTAGTTGTCCGTGAGGCCATCAATCGAAATTTCGAACACAGGTAAGCTTACCTGGGGTACCAAGAACTTGAATTTTTGTCTCACCGACCCTGCCCTTGTGACATTTCATAACCGTCTTAAGAGCGCCGTCTGCCTCGGCTGCCAAGCCGGGTGCGGAACTTCAGCCAAATAACTCTCATTCAAAAAGTATTAAAGCAATTGTGTTTCTGTTTACATAGGAACGAATTTTAAGTACGTTGTACATCAGCCTGGTGGATTTGAGTGTCCCTACGGCCGCATTTGCACTTTTATAACATGGTCAACATCACGAAAACGACCTTTTTGTGTGTATACTTTCGTGCACTAAAAATAGTCAGATTTTAATGAGCTCTGCAGTCCGTCACGGCCCACACCTTTCTGCATCGACGCCAGACATTTAAATAGCATGTCACCGCTTTAAATTTTTAATCGCAATCATACGCTTACAACGCTGCACGGGCGGAATCACACACTGTCTATTGGCGCTATCAGCCCTGGCTTCCCGGCCACTCCCCCTCACGCGCCGTGTCGGTTGAAGTTCTGGTGCGACGGCGTCACCTTGCCGGCTGCTACCCACGCGCATACGCAGTATCATATTCACTCTCTGTCCTTCCACACGAACACATCAAGGCACGTGCCTAGCCGCACGGGAAAAAAGTCACGAGCCACTGAAAGAAGTTACGAAGGGCCTGTCTCAGTGCAGCGCGAGCGCGTTTACGTTGTCAAGAGCTACTCGTTTTCCTATTAGTAGACAATAGTCAATTTGATCTTTCTTGTATAGTTAAACATTTCGGGAATCATGGACGCAAAAAATATGTATTATTTTTGTGTTACCACGTATTGTTTTATACAGCTTTTTCATTTATTTAACACATAGCTGTGTTCATGTTACAATGATACGAATTCTAAATGGACTTTTTGCTGACAATGAAACATAATGTGAAAGTAATATAGGAAAAGTAAAAAGTGGTCCATACGATTTTGTAACTGTCACGGAAACAAGTGGTCCTAATAGTGAAGGGTGAAAAACGAAAATAATACATATAAAACTGGAGTTCACGTTAACACTGGTTTAAGTTTCAGTTGTATTTGGTGATCATTCCTTCCACAATACCTGTATGCCTACATGAGTGTGGTATTTAACTTTTGACATGATGCATATTTGTTTTATGTTTAACTTGGAGATTATAATTTAATCTACCAAATTAGCAATAAAATTGAGTTTTCTGAATACCTTATTAGTTACTGTATAAATAGAGATAACGTTTTTTAAATGTAGCATTACAATCCATGCGTGTAATGAGACAATTGCCAATATTTCCGGAAGATTTTCCCCCATTACTTATGTTTTTCACCACACGCCTTGCAACATGTGCAATTAATTCGTTAAAAATTGACAATATGAAGGATGCCATCTGACTGGAGTAACTTTGCATGTTCGCGAGTTATAAACGCAGCTGTGCTGAGAGTGACGCATGCAGGTACATTACCTGCCACAAAACCCCTCTGTACAAAGCACTAAGGTACTACATTGGCGAATAGTGTTTTAATTCCAATTCATTTACTGTAAGGACATTTACATGCGACCGTATCAATTTTATTTAAGTTTAACGTAAGGTTATATTGCAGTTGTTCTTTAAATTTCTTAAACGGGGATGTTCAGCTAAAAATTACTACGAAAACACATTTTTCAGCACTTTTCATTCTAAAAAAAAAATATACAGTGCTTATAGAAGTAAGAAATTCATGCCGCAACTCCGATTGATTAATTGTCTTTATGTTTCCTTTAAAGAAGAAAGAAGACACTTTAATTACATTTTCGTTTATGTAAATACATAACATAGTACTACTATCTGTTATCTATTTAAATAAATTCGTCCTATACTAAAATACTTAATTATTATTGTAGAATCAACTCGTCTTACAGTTCTCCATCCTTTGTCGCTGAGTGAAACAAATGATTTAGGCAGTCTGGCACTGTTGTCTAATGTCCAATCAGGTAGCTTAGTAACTTGTGTTCTAAAACATTTGTACATAATTTCGTACCTTATAAGTTGTACGAATAAAAATGTTGACTGACGGCACGTCATTAATTTTACGTTCAGCACCTTAGTCATATGTAGTGAAAATGGCTGCCAGAGGGTGTCAGGAAAAATGACGTCTCTCAAGCTGATGTCAGTCAACCAAGTTGGTCATACTGGATCAACAGTAATAAAATGCCATTGTAGCGATTCTTTTTATTTGAGTTTTATTGAACCACTTGATATATTTCTACCTAAAAAGGGAACAAGATCACATTTGTTGTCAAAATTTTAATAAACTGTACCCAGGATAAAGTTGTAGTATTTTGACAGCAAATGCAGCCAACGTAACAGTCTTAAATATTGAGTTCAAATATTTTACTCATAGCTACTTTAATTATTTCAGGATTGTACGATTGGTAAGACGACATAAAATAATACTGAATGTATTACTGATATAATGTGAATATATATTAATTTACATATTATGTTGATGTTTTACTATTGTTTTTACAACATGATGAGTCCTTTAAGCTATCAACTTTATATTTATATGGCTTTTTCAAGTTTTGCCAAAGTTCACGCAACGTCGTTAGGTAGCAGGACATGTTTTCTTTCCAGTTCAGCTCGTCGTGACGAGCCGCCGTTATTCGGATTGTTCCTGCATGCCGCGTGGCTGTAGTTACTGAAAAAAAAACGATGAAAACTAACCGTGCAATGAAGTACTAATGGACGACTTGACCATAAAACGTATATGATTATATGGGTTGACGAGTTTCTGTCCGTTAACACTTTTAATATACTCGGAGTCGAAAAATTGCCGTTTTTTCGTATAGGTAACTACATACGTTTTTAAAATATGTATTCCATATCTCATATTGAGTAATAAACAACGATGAAGCTAAATCAATTAATTATGTCATTGTCAACAAGACAAAAATGTGGTTGCATATCTCTTATGATAAATACACACAATTATAATACTAGGCAGGCCAAGATGTTTTATGATATTCTTCTGTGATAAACGCAACAAAACAATAGAAACTCTGTCTAAAAATGAGTAGGCCTACACTGAACTTTTTTCCGTCATGCCGTCACAATGCAAGTTTCCATACAGCGAAAATATTGCTTCATTAGTCTACACTTAGAAATTATTAATTTTTGTCGTAACACATTGTTGACATATTAACCACTGTCTTAAAACAATTACAACAATCAATGTTGGCATGTGTGAGCTACACAAAAATAAAGTAGGCCTGTATGCATAGTTATACTTTGGAAGTACGACCGGGTTTAGCAGTAAAAAAAAAAACCACTAGTTTCATTGAACTGTAACAATACTTAAGAAGTATTGGAGGAATCCATAATGATATGTTAATATATTATTAACAAACATTTCCGACAAATAAACAAAAAACATAGGCGTATATTTACAAAGAAAACCACATTTCACTTTATTAGAAATGTATGTACCCCATGAATGTACGTCCAGTACATAAATACTATAATACCTAGCCAATAATACATAATATCAATAAACTCAGGGGTGCACACAGGGGGTGGGGTTATGACGCAATTTGCGTCACTGAAATTTCAGTGGGGAGGAAACTGAAAAATTATTTTAAAAATCATAAGTTCAGAGGGATTCTTCTACGTGGGGAAAAGAGCAATGACTAGAGATGTTGAAATTTCGCGAATTCAATTACCTGCATTTTAGAATCAAATATCCAATGTATACTCAAGTCCTGTCTATTCGTTCATTGTCTGCTGTTCCACTGAGTAGCAGCTAGTGGACAAATGGTCGGGACTTAAGTATGCATGGAATATTTGATTATAACATGCAGGTAATTGAATTCGCGAAATTTCACCATCTCTAGCAATGACTGATTGAGAGGGAGAAATAATAAAACAAGTTGTTAGAAGTATTTGCTATTCCTCCCTTAGCGGAGGGTTGGGGGGGAGGAAGGAGGGGGCTGTTGCCAACCGTTGAGGAAGAGGGGGTGTAAATTGTGGGAGGGGGGTGATTTTGATTTTTTGGGAGAAAGAAAAGGCACTAAGTAGCCACGTGCAGTAACCCCGGAGCTGGTGGTTGCCTCCCCCCCCCCCAAATACATTTCTGTGGGAGGCAAAGTATGTGTCCCCTCCCACACATATTTTAAGGGTACATGTAATACATTTGTAACTTAATTTAATTTTTTTGTCGTGATTGCTGCTTTCTACTCAATATTTCTGTTCGGAAACATTGTACAATTTTGTACTTTAAAATTCAAAGTATTCCGGGAGAGGACCTCCACACCCCGGTATTTTGGGGTATGTGCATATTCGCAAAATACATGAGTCTTTGCCTCCTCCCCTACCAACACAAAATTTCGCTCCGGCGTGCCTGCCCGCGTGACATGCATCTGTCTGTCAGTACCTATATAACGGTGATCAGGCTCTATCTCTTTCTCTCTCTCTGCGAGGAATGTGGCCAAGTTATTGCCAACCCCTTGTTTTACAATAAATGGCCAGCACTGTCTCAAGTCCGCACGCATGTCTACGAAAGTTTCCGCCAGTCACGTACAGTTCATGTGAGCGTGAATGTCGATTGTTTTGAGTTGTCAGTATCTTGTGGGGATGCATATTTTTCCGATAGTGTTTTAATATTTCAAGGAGAGTTAGCAGTGCCGGTATTTTTGCGAAATTATCCATTTCAAAACAACAAAAACTCTTTAAATACAGGTATTTCGAACTATTGTGCTATGAAATAGTAAGACAGGACAAGTAGTCGGAACATTTCAGGAAAAGCAATGCCTACAAAACGTAAAATAATTTGGCTATCAAATAGAAAATAATTCAGTTTAAGAAATGCGATGGTGATAAGCTGGAAGCCATAGTTCGAGAAGACAGTGTTCCAAGAAAAAAAATACATAGGAAAGAAAATATGAGAGGTGAGTTAATTAACAAGATAATCGCTCAGTACTCGGCTGTATAAATAACGATACAATTTTTCTCAGATTATTTTCCGGGGGCTGGGTTGGTGTAGCGTGTACAGAGAGGGAAATCCAGGTTTCATCCCATTTACACAAATCAATCAGTAATGTGAACTTGTTAAGTAGTTAATCATAATTAATTTGTTAAATTTGTACAGTAAATTTTTATTGTTTTTTTTTTCGGTCCAACTGTTGCAGGCATAGTAAAGATACGATGTACCATGCAGCTGTTCTTTCTTAAGGCCGTAAATTTATCGTTCTGAACAGGAAAAATAATGAAAACTGTGATGACTTCGCGGGGATCGAACCCGAAATCCTAGATTGGAAATCCTTATTGGTATTTAATTCAACTAAGCTGGTATTCGTTGAGTAAGGAAAATACTTGATGAAATTTAATCTATTAAGGTGTAAGAAGTATGGAAACATAGTTTTTCGTGTTATTTGCTGTCCCGTAGTACTGGCGGGCAAGGGTATGAAATATAAAAGCTTTACAATAGAGTGAGTTTCGATGCATTTATCTGTCGGTTGGATGTTTGGTGTGCTAGCGCCGGAAATGTGGAGGTGGTTATTCAAAGAAATATGATATGATTATCACACATACCTTTAAATGCCATATAGCAATGGCTGGCATTGAAAACTCACAATTTTTAAGCAAATTAAATGCTTTGTGGTGTAACTGAAATCAGAAAATGGTAAGTTTTACTAGTGCAACATTTTTTCTAAATATTTGTTCAACTATATATTTTTTAATTTCTATGGCATACTTAATGCTAATACACAGTAGAACCCCAATTGTCTGTGGTAAAGCAGAGGACGAGATGGTTCGATAACAAAAAATTGTGGTTAGGCTAGTCGTGCTTACCTTAATGGCCATAAACTGGCAGTTGGCGTTTCCCAGGTCCCAATAATTGGTGGTGCCAGAACAAGAAAGGGTACAAGGTTTCGGATTTGATGAAGATAACTTTGTGAAAATCGTTCACCGAAATAAAACGGTATCTTTAAAATATAACATTTTCATTTCTACCTGCTGCATATTTTTATTTAGGTTCAAAAAGTGCTTAAATAGCACCAATTTGCACCTAAAAATCAAAATTTTCCCGAAGGAGGGCCCCCGGACCACCCACTTTTAACGCTAGGTGTCGGCAAAATTATTTTATATGGGAACTTTGTTACAATATACACTGGGGGGGGGGGGGAATTACTTTCTGGGGGGATGGGCACCCCTGAATAAACTACAACAGTTATTTTCAGTATAATAATCAATTTTTCCCCAATTGTCCTAGGTTAGTTCTGTAAGGTAGAACTTCAAATTCGTCTCTCAGTTACCTCAAAAACGGGGGGAACAAAATCTAAGCAAGAGACCACTACAGTGTATGATTTAACAATGTGTCCCTTTAAATATGTTTGTAAGTGATCTTGGGACGCTATTTCTTATTTGCTCACAAGTGGTAACATAAACCACCACTAGGTAGGCCTACATACCCATTGACATGCATCAATAATCTGGGAGGATGGAATCGTAAAATTCAAATCGTACACTGACTCGTACAAATATGCGATTCTAACATACAAAAATATTAATTTCATAAACGAGCATGCGGTCTCTTCAAAATCCTTGAATTTGTTAAAAAAATATAAACAACTTTATAAACCTATTCCCATGTGGGTCTAGAAGATATAGGTTTAGCCCTACATATTACCTTTTGGTAGTAAGTGATTTGCACTGTACACTGTTTTGAAATTTAACTACTCACCAAACAACTGTGCAAACCTGTTTTAATTACTTAATACATAATAAAAGACAAAATTAAAATTCAGCAAGCATGAATGCGAAGTGACGGACTTTCCGATGCGAAAATCATTGGGCGTTACGAAACTTTGAATCTCTGCTAAGATGTGTTATAAGTTAAGTATATAGCAAAGTTTTACACGGTTCGGTATAAATCATATAACAAACATGCTAATGCATTGAGCCTTATAGCAAACGAGCGATTGTATGTGCAAAACAGCTGATGCCCCCAGCATGCAATTTATTTTGACGTCACTGGCTAATTCGTCCATTACAAACATACTGAACACTTTGTAGAAAAATTATGTTGCCAAATTTGGTTTCGTGTACTTTGATTTTGTATCAAATTAATCTTTCAGTATGCAGTTAAGACGAGTTTTCACTCCATAAAATACAATTCGATGAAATTAAACTTGTGTATAACTTAAATACGGTACAATTTCTAATACATTATCTTAATTTTCATACGTAAAGTAATTAATTTTACTGCTATTGTTAACTGACCTTCTCGAGCTTGTACGGTTTTTATTTTTTTGGTTATGTACTCCAGTTATATAAAGAAATTTAACTGTGCCAAAAGTAGTTATAGGCCTACTTGAATTTACCTAAGCTTAACACAGCAGCTGTCCAAAATTTACAAAATGTTGACAACTTTATATATTTATTCAATAGAACGACAATGTCTGTAAATGAATAAATTGTCTAGTCCTTCGTGCTTTATGTATTGATTAAACATTTAACGATACAGGCTTAGGTTGTTTAATGGTAGATACCATTTTGTTCTATCGCACTAACTGCAAGTTAAGTTGGTCTTCTATAAGTATTGATATTTCCTTATTTAGTGTAATACAATATTGTTTAGTATATTAATTTAGGATAAGCACTATAGATGCTAGTTGGCACTTAGCTGAATGTGTACAATTTAAAATGATGCAGTTTCTAACATACCAAGTTGTGGGCTATAGGCTATGTATGTTTATATATATATATACATATATACAAACACATTTTCCAATTTTTTTCTGTTATTAAACTAGTTACAAAATTGACCGAATACCTGCTACTAAAAATGACTTACAGAACCGAGAGAAGAATTCTACTCAAAATTTTACAAACTTTATGTGTAGCAGAATAGGTGTTCCGTAAAGTCCTTGGAGATGTTTTCAAAAAAGGACATTACTGATTTGGTGACGGAGGCTATTTGGTCGAACATTTTAATTGCACTCCTACGGAAGGAACTCTTATGTTATTTAAAAAAATACACTCAAGTTACATTACTTGAAAGTAACAACTAAACAACTTACGTTAGTGTCAGTTTACATAAATTAATGGAGTTTCAACATATACTAGTTAAATTATTGTAAACTTATTGAAATGCACGAAAGTAAATTAAGTTAATTCCGATAGTGAGCCTTGGATTACGTAATTTAAACTAGGCTTTCTTTCTTGCAAATTTATGTGTTAAATTTGTTATTAATTCGTATTATATATATGATTTGTATAAGTCTATCATAAGCTTACGTGATTAATTATTTATTGCACTTAAAAATTCCAGTAATAAAAAGTGTGTAAATTCGGACTTTGAATATATATATATATTCAAAGGTTCTGAGAGCTAATGTGGATAGCTGTGCAAATAATGGTGTACTACAAAACACATTTCACCAATATAAAGATTATGTAATTAATTAATTTCGTAAGCACTTTTAATTCCCTTCCAATTTTTTGTAATATTTAATACCCTTTAAATGGTATTGATAATATTTGCTTTTTTTGCTCAATATGTCTATACATAAGTTACTTATTGTTTTATTGTTACCCTCACATTTATTTACACTCAACGCTTGAAACTGCAGGTTGTTGACAATGTCAATGGTATACTCTACATAAACATTATCTAAAATTAAATAAGCATATAAATTGCAAGTTTTAAAGCTCGAAGTGATACTTATGCAATCAACTATGTTCTGAGGGAAGGAGACAGTGTATCGGTATGTGGTCTAGAGAAAGTTATGTAACAAAAATCATACTTAATTAACTACATAAAATAATATTTCTGAATTATTGAAATCAAAACTGCAGGTGTCTGAGCAAGGTTGTGGAAAGAATTATTAAATTTTATGGGAAACGTATAAGGCACGTAAGCAGAAATATTAAAATAAAATTCTAAACATTTTACACATTACAGTAAAAAATAACATTTAAAATTTTTAAATATGACTAGATCGATACGATTGAAGGAAGAAATAGAACTTGCGTAATTAAGGCGACAGCAATTAAGCATGTAAGTAAAAGTGCTTAATTTGAGAGAAAAAAATACTTTATACTTAAAGGAATGTAATTTATACGTGAAAAATATTCTCGAATTATTGAACACCAAACAGTATTGTGTAACCGAACAATTCCGAGCTCATCATGTGCCTAAGCTAAAAAAATTTTTTCTCCAGGGAAATTCTGATTAGCAGTTTCATTTTTTTGTTACATATTTTTAAGACATCTTAAATTCTTACCATAAATTTAGAAGTGTCGAAATCTCATTTTAATTTTTACTATTTGCTTTAAAAATTAATATAAATTTTCTCTACTGTTAGCAGTTACATTATCATTACCTAATTGTTTTGTAAATATATGGACATCTAAACGAGCCCAATCGTAAATATTAATTAGTACAAAGTTGTGCAATATTAATTGTAAGTAACATCTATTACATACTGGATTATTAAATTTTCTTGTTAAATGATCGATATGATGCACGTTTTTATTGTTTATGTTATAGCAACATTCAAATATATTATTGCAACATTCAAATAACATTATGTATAGTTTTTTACATTAGTGATACAATATTTGATCTTCTTTTATTTAACGGATGCATGGATGCGTTTGTACAATATCTGAATTTCTTTTTGACTACTTTCACAAATTGTTTAAAAATTTCTACAAATATTTTATGTGCATTTGGTCCTGTATAAACTATATATATATATATATATATATATATATATATATATATATATATATATATATATATATATATATATATATATACAGTGATCTCTCAGTCTCAGTTTAAGGTCTTCCAGTTTAAAGATTCTTTAACTTTAACAACTGTATTTTTGGTCCCATTTACAGTCCCAACAAACTTTTATCATTTAGGATTAAATTGGAATGCTTCGTGTAGTTTATATTTAAATGTATTTCACTAGTACAATAATTTTAATTGAAAAGTATTTAGGCTATTTCTTCATTAGGAAATTTAGAATTTTCTAAATGTTAATTTATGAAAACAATTTTGATATCGGCCACAGATAGTATTTTATATTTTTCGATTATTTAAAACTCCTTCATTTATCTTGAATTATATTGATTGCTTAAAAACAACAACAATTGAACTGTGAAACGTTATTTTGTATATGTTGCTAATTTTTAGAATTGATTTGAACGCCTATACTACTGTTTCTTTTTTAGGATAACATTCCAAGCGATTATTTAATTTTTCTTTAAAACTATGAATTAGGAGACACATACTACGTGGATAGTGTTTATTTTGATAATTATTTTTTGTTACGAAATCTATTTTGATAAATCTGGAATCCAACAATAATATATTTCGTTGCGTTGTGGATTATATTGTGTTATTCTTAATTCTTTTAAATATATTTTCTACGGATTAGAATAATTCAATTCTTTATTTAGCGTTTATTTTGGTTCATGTGAGATATTTACAATATAATTACTTTTTCAGTCTGCTGTTAAAAAGCCGTAAAAATCTGTCACCTCACCGCCACTGTCTTTATTTCAGAATTAAATAATTTGTGATCGTTTTCAGTTAAATAGTTTTGTGGATATTTTAAAAATATCGTTATGAATGTCCTAAACTGTTTTTATTTTCCTAAGGATGAATATTTATAGAATCGGTAATTTCTTGTTCGATTTTAGTATGTTATTAATTTTAACTATGTAGGTCTAATTATAAGAGTTTTTTCTTATATATGATAGTATTCGTTCTGGACCTTTTCTACTGGAAAATGTGCCGATTTTATTGCCCAAAGAAAATATATGCTTGGTGTTTATTTTACATGAATACACGGTTTTTCATGTTTTAATACATATTTAAAGAAGATCGTCTTAATAGTACATAGTTATTTATTGTTGTAACATAGCATTTTGTCCAATGTTACAGATGAGTATAAATTTCGATTTATCTGTCAATTAACCACGTGCCAGGAAGAATGTAAGTTTTAATCGTATATGTATTGAATGAATAAGGTATTGTGTTTTGGAACTTTAATGACTTCTACAGCTTTTATATCTATGCTATAAATATTTTTTTTGTACCGCGAATTACAACCTGATCTGATCATATTAGCGAACAAACCCGGGGTAAGCTACGAGGAAAGTATTGGCTGGATTTGGTGTTGCGACGTTAAAACAAGAGAAGTAGTTACTTGAAGAACGACTGAGAAAATTTTTATGGAAAAGAAGAATGTTCCCATCGACGGTGCCGAACAGACGTGTAGTCAAGAAGACCTGAGGATTTCTTCGACGAGACGCTAAATTGTTTCTACGCGTCGTCAGACAGGTCTAATTTTGCTTCTAAGACTACTACCAGGAGAAATTCATTTGAAGTGAAGGTCAGGATCGTACCTGAATTAATCACCTTGGTCACGGTAAAAACACATCATCTGAAATTCCGTACACTACCATAATTTCTGCTTATTTTATTATTTAGTAACCTGACTTCTTTGTACAAGTCATTATTTTTCTTATTGTGTAAATTCTGTTTAAATACATATTTCTAATGACTTATTTAGGCGTTTCGTTTCCATTTGGTCAGTAGCTCTAGTGATAGCAATACTGGTTGGTTTTCGAATTTGTCTCATCCTTTAATAAAGTGAAAGAAAAGTTTCATAGAGTGAATATATGTCACATCAAGTCTAAATCAGCTAGAATCTCCAGTTTAAAATTCCTTCAATTTTTTTAAGTTGCTAGTGCATATCTGTAATATTGTCATGTCGTCTATATTTTATATTATGTACTAAATCAATCGTGTTTGATATATATATTATTCCTACAGTAACGAGTTTTTTAAAAATATGTCTCTTTATTCTTCTGATCCCTTCGAGATGATATAGAATTATTAGTAACAATTGGCTTTTTACAGAATTAGAAATATTTCTATTGCCTTATAAGTTATAATCATTTCCTGTGCAAAATGTTAGTAACCGACATATAAATGTTTCGATAACTTGGAAAAAATATATTTTTTGGGTACGTCGTCATAAGAAAATATAAATTTTCAAAAACTCACATTCATCTTTCTTATATAATTCTTCATTATTGGAATTAAAAAATGAGTAAACTCTTTAAATTTTGCTTTGCTGACTATCTTTGATTTTTAAATAGGCAGTGATGACTGTATTTAAAATGGTTACTTTATCTTTAATTTGCTTTTAATTTTACTTCCTTAACACATTTCTTTTTAATTTTCCACGTTTCAACTAGGTATAATGGGACTAATTATATCTTCATTTGTATCAGTTATTGGTAAATAGTTTTTCTTTTTGGCCATATTATTACAGGAGGGTTATTTTCATATTCTTTTCTTTCCTATTTAGATTAAATTTATAATATGGTAGATTTTCGGGGATTGGTTTCTAAGGCCAATAATAATGAACACTTTTTTATCATATTATTAATTAAAATTTCTTACTTCAGTTTGTAAATATTCTTCATTGTTAATTTTTTTTGACAAAAATATCAATCAAGTTCTTCTACTGTTATTTAATTTTTATCATAACGTTCCATTTCAACAATGATTTTGTTATCCTCCGCTTATGAAGCGCTAGCAATTCTCGAGTAGCGATTTTTTACGATTTGACTAAGCGACAGCTACAGCAGTCTCAACTGTGCATATTTATTAATTTATAACAGTTTCTGGAATAGTTCGGAAAACACGTTTGAAATCATGTAGTAAATTCAGCTTTCTTCTTTTTACGTGCACACAAAAAATCAATTAGTTTATTTTCTCTACGCCATGTACATGTTTTTGTAAAATTAATGTCTTGAATTATGTTTGCAGACTACTTCAGCTAGCGATGAACATTAAAAATATTATTTTCATGGTTTCTACCCATGACAAATTTTTAAACATATTTTCCACATTCACATAATACTTTTATATTACTTGCTGTCGTAATTATTTTAAGTATATAAATGAAAACAGTTTTATAAGTGTTAATGTGATTGTGTCTTGTTATATGAATGTGTAGGAAAATATTCTATGTTTAATATTTTCTCAAATGTTTACATAACTTGGTTTCAACAATATTGAGGTATGGTTTTGTTCTTAACCCCTGACCATCGTAGCTGCCAAACGGGTGGACCTATTTCAATGCTTTTATAACTTTATTTTAAGCTACTCTCATCGAGGTGGTTCTTAGATGTATTTGATGAATGTCTGTCCAGCTGTTTAACAGTTACCAGCTGTTTTACGAATTGGTGTGAGAAATCTATAGACATATATTTGAATATTTATTATACCTATTAATTTTTTTGTTAGCTCGATGCACCACAGAGAAATTGTCAATTACTTGTGCACCACATTATCTTGCAGCGTGCCTAAGTGTGTTACACTGACATTTTTAGTTTACAACTATTTATAATAGTTTTAGATTTGGTTCATAGCAATGTTTTAGTTGCGGAAATGTGAGTTTTACTATTTTTTTTAAAAGCAGTATTAAGATTAGAAATTACAAATAAAGTTTAATTAAAATAGTAAAATATGCAAAACATTTAAAACTATCATTTGCAATATAAAAATAAATATTATATTTCTGAATAATTGTTTACTCTTAAATATGTCGAAGGACCGCATACAAAATAAAACAGGTAGTTTAAATTCGCAAACTTTAAACAATATAACTGCAACAAAACTTACGTATATTGTGTGTAAATAAGTGATAGTTTCAAAATACAAGCCCAACGCTTTCATTACACTTGAGTAAAATTTTTGGATTTATTTCATTTCATGAATTTGGTCTCGTTGTTATAATCTACCTTGTTTACATTTCGGTAAATTCAACTATATATTTGGTTTACATAGAAGTCACCAGAAGAATTTAAAGGTGAATAAAACTTTTATTGGTTAAGTTTTAATGAGTAATTTATTGTGTTGAATCGTACTTATTTTTAAATTAAATTTTGTAAGTGATTTTGCGTTCCTCAGCAATTTTATTTGGTAACTAACGTAATATATATTTTTAATGTTAACTACATATTTTTATTAAAATTCTTGTATAAAAGTTAAAAAACTTGTAACTAATAATAATTTAATACATCAGTATATGAGGCACTTGTTTTGGTATAATTTTTTTTATAGTTTTCCTTTTAAGTAATATAATTTATACTGGTTTCATTAGTGCCTAACGAAAAAAACTCAAAATTTCAAATAACATTGTTAGTTAATTTTTTGTAGAATATATTTAGTAAAGGTCATAAAAGATTCGGGGCCACGGTGGCCGAATGGTCAGACCATTCGTCTCTCACCAAGTCGATACGGGCTCGATTTCCGGCGCGGCGGGGTTGGTCCCCGGATTTTCACAAGTGGAAAACGTGCCGGACGATGCCATTGGTCGGCAGGTTTTCTCGGGGATCTCCAGTTTCCCCCACCCTTTCATTCCGGCGCTGATCCATACTCACCTCATGTCAACCCTTACCAGCGCTGAAGACCTGGGTGTTAAGCGCTGACCAAAATCTCTCACACACACAAGATTCACTCTTGTCCAAATTTGCAGGACTTGAAATACTGTATGCGACTCTTAGGCAATTTTTAATGCAGTTTTTATACATGCTCAAAAATTTTTTCAAAACTTTGTCTAAATGGAAAAGTGTACTCTAAAAATTTATATGTATGATCTACATATCTTTAGAAATTTTCGAATGGAAATAAATGTAATTTTCGACTGGAATTTTAAATGTCAAAAGTATTATTTCAGTTATTATTTAAAGTAAGTTTCTGTATGTAGATATGTTTATTTCTTGTATGGTCTTTTTGTTTCATCAGAATATTAAGATTTGATTTTTTAAGCAACTTGTAAAATTAAAATTTTATTATTTTGTACTCCCTTGTGCAATATTTTGGGTAACTACGCTAGTGTAAATGTTTTGTTCCAAACAAAATTTTCTTATGTTCATGCACAGCATTAACAAAATTTCTCCTTTCACCATTATTAAAAAATATTATATTTATCTCTTTCCTATTGAAGGTACGGTAGAATTTTTTATTAGATGAATGTTTCGGTACGCCAATCAATACATTATCCTTACCATGTTTATATCAACTCCAGAAATAACAAGTCCACTATGCTATCAAGAAATATGCCGTGCAGTCAATCAAATTTTCTTTAGTGTTCTCGGGGACGCGGTGGCCGAGAGGTCAGACCTCTCGCCTCGCACCGAACCGATCCGGGTTCGATTCCCGGCGGAGTCAGTCCCCGGATTTTCGCATGTGGGAATCGTGCCGGACGATGCCGCTGGTTGGCGAGTTTTCTCGGGGGTCTTCCGTTTCCCCCGCCCTCTTATTCCGACTCACATCAAGTCACCCCTCACCAGCGCTAAAGACCTCGAGGTTAAGCGCTGACCAAAACTCTCTCACTCTCACTCTTTAGTGTTCTCATTACGTAGCCAACATACATCAGTTACAAGCAGAAGTTTTTAATATTGCAATAATGGACTAAATTCCAAATTGTTCCTCTACTTTAAAAATTTTTTGATTTATGCTCCGTTTCATCGTATGCATAAATGTGTCTAGCTAATTTTATACATATCCAATAATCTGAATTCATTATCTGGTTTATTTAGCCATTAACACCACTCACGCCTAATCCTATTCACTGAAATGTGAATATTTAACAAATCTGAACATAGTGTTTTATATTTTAAAATCTATGAACAAGGCCATTTAGTTCGTGAAAAAATTCATAGTTAAAATGTTGTTTTTTGTGTAGTATTATAATTTTTTACCGTTACTATGTTATGCCTCAATGGACTCAAAATCAGTATGCATAATATTTTTATATTTCATACATATTTACACAAAAAGAAATTATTTTAACTTGTAGTCATGTTTAACTTCGCTTTCGAATGCTGAAAAGATTTTAACTTTGCGTATGCTACAAAGCAGACACTTTTAAAGGTGCTAAAATAATAATATTTAATATTGAATATGTTCCCTTGGCGAAAAAGAGAGAAGAGATATGACGATGTTTAGTTATATGTGGTGCAAGTGGCTAATTTCATATTGAACTGATCCATGCGACATCAAACTAGTTGCCAAGTATAGAGGTTATATTCAACCACAGAGCAAAACATTATTAAGGACTAATTATGTGTATATTTTGGAAAAAAATTTCACCTATTTGTAATGTTCAATGTAACTATAGAGACATCACAAATATTTAGTATAAATTTATAATTCAGTAGGAACTATTTTTGTTAAAAATTATAACTAACATAGAACTAATGGTATGCATAACTTGATGATTTATGATAATTTTGGGACGAGAAAGGTTCAATAAGTTAATTGTCAACGGTAAGTTGGATGGCAGAAGCGCCTTTCCAAAACAGCCGAGAAAATTATTGTCATAAAAGGTTAATTTAATTTTTAAAATAATTATGTATATTGCAGAATAACGGTAACTGTCGTTGAACTAACAGTGCATATCATTTAAAAATTTTCAAAACATTTGAGGGGAGTAGCCGGCCATTCCAAATTTAGTTGGTTAATTAAAAACACATACGATATGGAAGAAACTATTTTTACAGCGGAACAAATAATAACTAATGAAGAACCAATGCTGTGAATATTTCGAAAAATTTCTAAATATTAAGGAGGGCAGTATGATGTTCCCCCTGTTAATTTAATTAGCTCATTAGTGGCAGTAAAATTTCGGAACTAAAAAGGTTTTATTCCGGAACAAACGATATTTTACAAAGAACTAACGCTGTAAATATTTCGAAATTTTTCTAAGCATTTGAAACGATTGCAGTGTGAAGTTGCCCCCATTCCAATTTAGTTACCTAATTTATGGCGGTAAAAACTTGAAACTAACGGTTTTTATTGCGGAACTGACATGATAACTAACGAAAAACTAACACTGTGAATATTTGAGAATTTTTCTGAGATTTTATTTGGGGGTAGGGGTGCGTGCCAAGTTGGACCCCTCAAATTTAATTAGCTTAGCTATTTAGTGGCAGTTAAAATGTCGGGTCTAATTATTCTATAGCGGAACAAACGATAACTGACGAAGAAGTTACGTCATGAATATTAAGAATTTTAACCTAGCATTTAGAAACGGAGAAGTGCAAAGTTTCTCCCCCTTCCCCTCCACAAACCCAAATTTAATAATCTTAGTAGCGGCAGTAAAAATCTGGAACTATCGATTTTATGGCAAAACAAAATGATAACTAACGAAGAACTAAGGGTGTGATTATTATGAAATTTTTCTGAGCATTTCGCGGGGAGGGTGACGTTGCCCCCCAAAATTTAGCTAGCCAAATAATGGTAGTAAAAATTTGGAATTAACTGCTTTTATTGCGGAAAAAATGATAACTAATTAAGAATTAACGCTATTAGACTTTTAAATATTATCTGACCATTTGGGAATGGGAAAATGTGATGTTGGCTCTCCCCTTAAAAATTTAAGTAGCTAATTAGTGGTAGTAATATTACAGGACAAACGATTTTTACTGCGGAACAAACGAAAACTAACAAATAACTAACGTTGTGAATATTATTAAATGTTTATGTTTATTTGGGGGTGGTAAGCATGAAGATGCCCCCCACTCCGCAAATTTAATTAGTTTTTTAGTGGTCGTAGAAATTTGTAAATACTTAACGAATTTTATTGCGAAACAATCGCTGGTAACGAAGAACTAATGATGCAAATATTTCGAAATATTTCTGAGCATTTAAGTGTATTTGCCTCTTTTCCCCTTCCCAATTATAGTAGCTAATTATTGGAATTAAAAAAAATCAAAACTTAATAATTTTATTGTGTAACAAGCTATAGATAACGAAGAATTAACGTTGTAAATATATTTAAATATTGCTAAGGCTTTGGTAGGCAGTGTGCAGTTGCTCCCAAATTTAATTATGTAATTAGTGGAAGTTAATATTTACAAGAAAAATTTTCTTTTGGAACAAAGAATAACTAACGTTTTAAATATTTTGAAAATTTTGTGAGCATTTGGGAATGGTGTGTAACAGTGCAAATTTGCGCCCTCTCCAATTATATTAGCTATTTAGAAACAATGAAAATTTTGAACAAACAATTTTTATTGCAGAACAAATTATAATTAACTAAGAACTAACGCTGTGAAATAATGAATTTTTCTAAATATTTAAGGAAGTTATTGTGATGTTGGCTCCCCAAATTTAATTAGCTAATTAGTGGCAGTAAAAATTTTGAACCAACAATATTTATTATGGAACGAAAATTAACTAAGGGGTGAATATTTCGTAGTTTTATTTTAGCCTTTAGGAGAAAGTGGAGCAGTGTAAATTTTCTCCTACAATTATATTAGCTAGTTAGTGGTAATTAAATTTAGAGCTAACTCTTTTTATTGCAGAACAAACGACAACTAACAAAAAATTTATGCCGTGAATATTTCCAAATTTTTAAAAATGTTTAGTAGTAGGGGTTAGTGTGAATTTCCCCCTCCTCCAAAATTTAGTTAGTTAATTATTGGCAGTGAAAATTCAGAACTAAATATTCATATTGCCAAACAGACGATAATCAACGAAGAATTGATGCTGTGATTATTTTGAACATTTTCTGAGCGTTTGGGAGGGGGCAGTTAGAAGTTCCCCCTCCAAATTTAATTAGCTAATTAGTAGTAGTATACATTTGGACTAACGATTTTTACTTTGAAACAAACCATAATTAACGAAGACCTAACACTGTGAACTATTTGAAATTTTTCTGAGAATTTGAGGGGAGGAGGGGGGAAGGAATCTTAAAAGACGTCCAGACACCTACCCCGTCGGGAATCGAGCCAGAATCGTTTTGGTAAGAGGTGAGAGGTTGATCCTCTCAGCCGACACGGACCTCATAGACTGAACTACATAGAGTATGTAAACAATACTAATACGTACTTAGATCCTTCGCGCTGCTTAAGGGACTCTTGAAGTCATTATTAATACTAGATCTCATATAATTTTTAAAAAAATTCAACCGTATTACCTCACTATCCACACTTTTCCGTGCGCTAGCGTAATTAAATAAAACTCAAAATTTTACTAACGTGTAGAAAAAGTAAACACACGCATGAATCATTGGTACAGAAACATGATATCACGTAAACCAGATTCCAAGACCATAAGTGCATGACACATGAGTGACATCGTATTCTTGGAATAAGGCTACATCACAAATAAAGAATACCTGAATACGAGGCATTTCCATTCGACCCGTAATTTGACGTCCTATTGAACCTTACCAAGTATAAATTTGTGTTTTACTTTGTCCATAAGATAACCTTAAAAATCTGCTACTTAAAAACGTTTTAAAAAATATCCGTTGCGAGTTTAATCACCTGTTGGTTTAAGCGTGTTACAAAATTGAATAAAATATTAATATAATGTCATTCGTGGTGGGTTTTGGGGGACGTCAGGTTCCCCGGAACCTTCATTCTGGCGGTGCTCCACACTTACCTCAGGTCACCCATTACGAGAGTTAAAAACCTAGATTTTAAGCGCTGAACAAAATCTCTTCACTTACTTATATTAATACAAAATCGAAAATATCAAACGTAGGCATGTGTTCATTTCGAATCGGATTTGACGTAGTGCTTAATATAGTCTTGATAAAGCGAAATGTAAGTTACATCATAAATAAAATGATTAACTACATTATAATTTTTTAACCGCAATGCGAATTCTAAAATATTTGTATTTAGTGATGTTAACATCATTCTCGAATTAGTGAAAACGTGTTAGTCTTGTTAATAAATCATTGAATACTGAGTTTGTATTAATAATTTCTTACACTACAATTTTAAACGTACCCTTAAATCAATTATTATGAAGCCATGTACGAGTTCGTTTCGAAAGTTCACAAACTTGAATAAATTACTCTAAATAATAAGTAAAAATCTTGATTATAAAACTCTCGTTCCTAGTAAATGCAATACGACTTTGTGCATAGGCTGACGTACCCTATACAACTGGTTATTCTGACTTCATAACTGAATTTCTGTTGAAAAATTGAATTGAATCTTATAGCAGATGTTGAAAAAGTTATTTTATACTTTCGTGAACTGCTTATCAGTAATAAATAAATAAATAAAATCATATGGCGGTTCACTATCAGAGCAAAAAACTTTAGATGACACGTGAATCTGTCGTGACTAGTTTGCAGACATGTGAACTTTCGAAGATGAATGGATTGAGGACGGCGACCACTATAATAAACACTGGGGGAACCTTACTAAAGTGACGTCCTAAAACGGAACGATAGTAGCAATTAAAATATTGTCGAGGTTAAGAGAAATTTTGGATTAGTGCGTTATTTGCGACTGCCGCACTAATACAGTCGAGGCCACGTCTCTATCGGACACTGGACACGACGACAAGTACCTCGCAAGGAACGGCAATTTCAGTTTGGTCATTCGCATAATTAATACTTAAGAATCTAATCATTAGCGAGTGACAGGCTGCGTAAATTTATATGCCCAATAAAGGAGCTGTTTTATAAGATGAATCGCAGTCAATATAAGGCCGGGTTCATAACTTGGCGCCCAACGTGGGGCCTAAACGTGCGTGGAAGAATCGGAGGAAATCAGTTTCTACACGAACTTGAACCGCGATCCTGAGAGCGAGAATGTGCGGGAGACAAGTGACGCTGTGCTACTATTAACAGCGGCGAGGGTCAGCAGGCGCTGAGACGTCGCGGAGAGAAAATATTACGGTCGCTTGCCGGAACATTAGTTAAACGAACTTACAACTCCAGAGACTGAGTTTCGCGGGAAAAGCGGTGTTACGCGACGAGTGACGAGGACGGAGTCAACGAACATCTACAGCGACGAGGGTCCTGAGAGAAGACGCCGCCCACGGGCGTCGAGACGCCTCAGCACCTGAGACAACGGCAGAGTTGCAGTCCCCTGAAGACGACCCGACACCCGACAACGCGGCACCAAGACACCGGAGACATCGCAGGAGGAAACCAGCCCTGAGGTCAGAGGTTGCAGTTTGGTGAGTGACATACATCGATTTACAGCAGGCAGGACGACGGCAGAGCAACGAGAGGCGCCGAGATGTGTGTAAAAATAGTGAACACGACACACATATAGGTAGGTCAGTTTTCAGGTGGTCCATGGAGACGAGACAACGGCTGGCCATTCGAATGAAAGCAGAAATGTTTTCTCAGGTGAACCAAGGGCTGGCTGTGGCAGGCAGTAATGAGGGGTCAGATGAGGTCATAGAGTGCGATGTATTAAATGATTTGCAAATAG
>PNEQ01030894.1:0-22616 GCA_003012365.1 Medauroidea extradentata
ACATCTAGTGCCAGTGCCCACTCGTTTCGCACTAGTTTTCAAGTGCGAGAATCTAGTCGACGAGAGACCACCCTAAATTGGAATCTAGTGGAGCTTTCAGAAAAATGGCGGGTCAAGAATTGTGTTTGATAGGTTAGTTTGTGAAGTGCGCGGACGTAATTTCTTGATTTAGCTCAAAGGTTTGTGCGTAACTTAAAAATATCCACTGGAATTTTACAGCAACGAATATTTTAGACGTTTTCGAAGCGAACAGTTACTGTGCATTCGTTGTGAGGACAATAATAATCGTAGCATAACCTACCTGTGCATCAGTATTAATAATTATCCACTGTAAAAATTGCATGTCTGTTTTATAAAAGGAGTCGATTTTGTGTGTACAACAAATATTCTGCTAGCCTAATAGTGGGGATGCTGGCTATTTATTTAAGGACATGGTACGGCCAATTGACAGAGTGGATTTAGGTTAGGCGACGGAATATTACCATAGTTTATAATTGTTTGAAAACCATGTACTGTCTCAGTTAATATTGTTCTGATGTTAATTAAACATCGTTGGTGTTGCGAAGTAACCTGTATGTCAAGTTCGAACGATAAAACGTGCAGAAAATAAAACGTTAGCTGGAGGCGAAACTTCTATAAACAAAGTGATAATATATCTTAAAATTTTGGTGTTTACGTCCCATGGCTTAATAGGCCTCCTGGGGAAACTCGCTATGTAAAATAAAGAGTTAACACATTGAGCACTGTACCGCTTGAGACTCCTCTCATAGGTGATGTGGAAACCAGTGCAACCCTCCCAGTACTACAAGTTGCAGACAAGTAAGTAATTTTTAATTTTATTGCTTAGACCTATGTAATGCTCTGTATGCATTCAATAGAACTTTCTGCTTATAAGATTAAATTCATACTAACATTTTACCACACAAAACCTGCTCAACATTTCCACCACTCTCCTACCCTGGTTTGAACTTTTATGTTTTTCAGAAATCAATATAGGCCTACATCTAGTTTGTACAGTTAGGCCTATCCTCTAACTTACTAGGATTCTGGTAAGATCCACACAAGAGGATTTGCAGTAGCATACAAAAATGCAGAAAATAAGTACAAATGCTCTTGTTTGAAATCTACGTCAGAGCAAAAATTAATATTTAACTTCATAAGTTCAGCCTTGAAAGGATAGAAATAGTGAAATTAATTTAAGATGTAAAACACTGTAGTTCATATAAAAAAATTAAGTTAGATTTGAATTTACTCTGCACTACAAAATACTGATTTAAATAATTGGCTGTAAGCTGTAGAAGATTATTTGCTGTAATGGGAGTTGACAATAAGAATGTATTGGTTTGTGGACATATGTCATTGCTCATGTTTGGTTGACCAAACGGACAGAATTCCTCTGGGATTGTTTTTTTCTGTTTGTGTACTTTGTCGTTTAACACAAGTTTGGTCAACAAAACACGAGCACTGGCATATGTCCACAAACAATACATTCTTATTTTAAGTTGTGTCTTGAAAATTAACGTTTAGTTAACATAAAGTCAAGGCCTGCTTGTTCTCTTTACTGTTGCTGAATGGAGGTGGTGGTGCAAGAGCTGGAGAAGGTGCAGAGAAGCGCAGTGAGATGGATGATGAATAAATGGAAAAGGCAAGGTCAGGCTGGTGAGAAGAAATGGAACTTAAGGCTCTGTGACTGATACAGGTATTGGGGTGGAAATTGTTGTGGGACATGAGGAGAATGGAAAATTTGGTCAGGTTGTATTGGATTATGAACGGGGAGGGAGAATGGGGCAGTTTGACCTGAACACTAGCTAAGGGAAACGGAAACAACAGTGAGAAAATTCAGAGGGTGTGGCGGAGAACGGAGAGGTGAGGACAGTGGGATTGTGCAATGCACTGCGGGAGATGGTGACTGCGGGGGGTTGGAAGGATCGGTGCTGTGGAGATGGGGACGATTCTGCTCGCCACCAGGCGTTAGCCCAGTTGCGAATGTAAAAATCTTATTATTGTTATTACTAAATTAAATTCAGTGTTTCGGCTTTGTCGCATCCACCATTTTTGATGCACTGAAGTCACAGAAGCCTCAATGCTGATAGGCTAACAAGAGCCGTACTAATGGTAACAAAATAGACTTACAGACTTTTAATTTGAGAAAAATCATAAATCAACTTCTTCAACGGCTAATCAGTTGTAAATGTAATGCCAGAGTACTGTGTGTTATTTAAAAGGCCAGTTCACATTGACTTGACACTCAGTAGGCTGTTACGGAACAATTAACTGTGGTAGGGTATGTCAGCCAAAATTTCAAGTTTTTTGTGTTTGAAATTTCAACAGATGGAAGCTTGGTCAAGTACTAAAACCAATATAAATGTAATGTGTGTACAAGAATGCTCTGTGTATGTAGTGCATAGCAAAATATTTTTCACAGGCACTTGGGTAAGTTAGGCTGCCTATTAACTAGGGCAGAGTATAGAGGAATAGGGAATAATATTGAGAAGATTCAGATGAGCAGAAAAGAGCAGAGAGGTAGTCTATACTTGTGAGGTTGGTGAGGGAGAAGAATTTACTCTCAGAAGAGGTGAAGGTGAAGGGGATTGGAAAGATTAGGAGGGATTTTGTAAGTGATTGAGGAAATGGTTAGAACCTGTTACCGGGCAGTTGCCTAGTTGCAATTGTTTGGGTTCTAGCTTATGACTAAGATAAAATACTGTTTTTTCAGCTCCCTAACTATTACCAAGAGTATACAGAACACACACAGCTACATGGGCCTGTAGAAACATGAAAAATAAGTTAATGTGACATCCTTGTGCAAAAGGAAATCTGCCAACATTATTCAGAAATTAAAAGAAAAACACACATGTATAAACTGAGTATCATTAACCTTAATACAGCTCTTAAAATTTGTATTGTTGAGGCTTGTTTTTTGTGTAGATTATAGGAAATAGAAGTTCTCCTATAAATTATATTAAAAATTGAATATTTTGTGAATTGGCTTTTTTCTCTTCTTTTATTCATGTGGAGACTTTGAAGAATGCAGATATGGACTTACATATGATCACAAGCCTCAACTAACAAGAATTTGCTCAACTGCTACCTTATTTTACATGTGCTTTGTATTTATGTCATTGTACGTTGTATGTAAGCAAGACTTTTCAATATTTTACACAAATAAGAGGATGCAATAAAATAAACTAAAATTAAAGATTTTGGCTTTGCTACAAAATATTTGTGCCTTACAATGTTCCTTTTTCCACATCAATAGCCACTCTTTACGATATGTGAACAGAATTTTTTGAATTTAGTTTGTGTTGAATCAAAATAAATTTGTAGGTGTTGTCACAGCAGTCTTAAATAGCAATTGTGGAGTGGAAAAGCTAAAGGAGCTAAGTGCCAAAAATATGTTTTCACGTTAAAGGCAAAAAACAGCGCTGCAAGAGCCTGTGGACATTTGGGGAATGCGATCTTTAAGTCCTCACAAAATCTGTCAGGAAAATTATTGAGACTTAATTTTTCAGTATTATATTGGCATCGACACCTAGTTCATTTTGATGTAAGAAATTCAATTTGGTCGTTTTTGGCACTTAGCTCCTTTAGCATTTCCACTCTTCAATTGTTTATGGTATTGTATGTCAACTATAAGAGCCTGAAATATTAAGTATATTTTGCCTCATGCAGATGAAAATTAAATAAATGTGTATTAAATTGTAAATCAGTATATCTTCTACGCTCTCATGCTAAACAGTCAGGTCAAGGTAAGTGGGACAAATGTATCCAAGCCTACGCATGAGGTGTAGACTATGCAATGGAATAAGTTGGCCAAATTTTAGCCCAAACAATTTATTTTAAGCCACTTTTTGGTATCAATTTTGATGTAAACTGTATGTGAGCTACGAGACATGACATTTTCCTTAAAATCATATATGTGCAATATATTTTTTTAAACCATTCAGTTTGAAATAAAACCTAATAACAGTACATATGAGAATAGCTTATAAAGCATATACATATTTTTAAAATAGGGATGTGTAAAACATTGAAATACTGATTAAAACAGATTTTTTCATTAAAAAAAATGTACTGTATTGGGTCAGTTAAGTCTACAGTAGCACACTTCTCAAATTATACTGTTTACTGGCAGAGACACATTACTGGTACCTACTTGTAAAAGACAAAGTGTGTCTGCACTTGCTTTGCCGGTGCATTCAGCTGGTTGCATGGTGAGTAGCCTAGAACTTAGATAAATACTTGGTATTGCACAATGTTTCTGTGGCGTTCAAATTATGTATTTTGGTATATATTTTGGCAGATTAATAGTGTTTTTTTTTTTAGAAATGTTTAAGTTTATCTTATTTAAAAAATAGGTATTCTTTGCTATCATATGTTGAACTAGGTTGGTGTAGTGGTTGAGTCTAGAAAAGAAGATATACTTAAAAAATATATAAAACTTTGTATAAAGGTAGGCAGCTAGGTGGGTGAATGACAGGTGAAGAAGATGGGAACATACACCCATCGGTAGGGATGAAGGAATTGGGGTGGAAGTAAGTGATGGACAGGATAAGAGTGGAAAGGCTGGTCAAGATACACAAGGTCGTCAATGAAGTACAACGGTGGGTATATTTAAGTTTATTATTAAGTAAGACAGAGCATAGAGGTAGTTGGACTAATGGTGTGTAAATTCAGAGGGTGAGAGCGGAACAGAACGGAGTATGCAGTCTGTGCTTCGGAGGTCGGTTGGAAAAGTGGAATTTTCTGACGGGGGTGTTGGTCATGGAGAATAGGTTTGGGAAAGTGTAGGAAATGTCTGGCAAGTGAGGAGGTAGGATGTATTTGACACTGGGCTGTTTCCCATTACAAGTGTTGATTCAAGAGTTGTTATATTCTTATCAAAATTTTTTAATTTAAAATATTAGATGTGCATAGGGTAGACAGCAAATATATCACAGAAATTAGATTTATGGGAAATTTGAATTTTGGCTTCAGGATACATTATATTTTGTCTAAAATAAAGTGTTAAGTAGCTAGTAGATAATTACAGTTTGTAACAAACTGGGGAACTTCAGGTTTTAAAGGCTTAGTGTGTAGACATTTATTAATTTATAAATGGCATGGGCAAGAGATAGATAAAG
Source organism: Medauroidea extradentata (assembly GCA_003012365.1). NCBI lineage: Eukaryota > Metazoa > Arthropoda > Insecta > Phasmatodea > Phasmatidae > Medauroidea > Medauroidea extradentata. Next base: position 5,124 of record PNEQ01030894.1, read on the forward strand.
CAACACAGTATAACCTACATAGGTACTCTGAGGCAAAGTGACCTTAGGTAAAAAAAAAACAAGTAGAGAGAGTGGTATGCTATAAAGGGTACTGAAAGGAGGGAGCTTTAAGGAAAAGAAAAAAGCATACTGTTTGATGGTATGGTGGGTGTTGGAATATTCAGCTAGTCTATGTGGAATTCGAGATGTAGATTGTAAAGGTGCAAATATGGGTTATAGGAAACTAAGAAGGTAATTATAGGCCATCTGTAATTATGATGTAATTTCAAAGCTGTGGAGAGGGAGAATGACGAGGGTTACATTGTCACACAACTCGGAGGGTATATACAGCGGAAGAGGTAACAATTGTGAGAAGAATCAAATGGTGTAGAGGAGACTGGAGAGTGGCAAGCAGTATATGCTTGTAAGGTCAGTAAGGGAGTGGTATGTTTTGCAGGATGATTTGGTGACTGAAAGTGGTTGGAAAACTAGGAAGGGTTTGGAGAAGGTAGGCTTACAGGGACAGGAAGAAGTGATATTGCAGCAGATCAACAACCCAATTGTGTTTATTATTTTAAGATCTAAGTTAAATTGTGAACATTATATTTGCATATGTTGCATTCATTATCTTGACAGTATTTCTTTATTACAATGAAAAGCACTCGCCATACACGATTGTTGGACATGGCTAGGTAGGCCTACCTTATTTTTCAGAATATTGGATTATTAGTCGCTCAGGAAAATAGGTTAACACATAATTGCATATTTATTCACGAGACTAAATCAATTTAGCAATTGTTCTTACGAAACACAAGCCCAATACACAAAGCACTTGTGAGCTTACAGGTTTGTCAGTATTTGTTTTTCTGTAACTTACTCAGACATTGTGAGCACAGCTTTTAGAACACAGTAAAAGATAGAATTATATAGCAGCGGAAAAATATTAAACCGAGTTATATGGTTATTATTGTCGTTTTTAATACAGTTGAACATTAGGGAATAACATGTTTTACAATTTATGATGTAAAAATAATACCACCAGAATCGTAATTTATTCTCTGTATATTTTTTGTGTGGAATCATTTAAAACAGTCGCTACTTCCTCCTAAAAGTTGTCGGCAACACTAAAGTAGGGTGAATGAGGGCAAGTGCATACCATAATGGGAAAAAAATCAGGTAAAAAAAGATTTTACCCATTGTATACCATCGGGAAAATAATGTAATCATATCCTCATGTACATTACATTTGTGGGGTTGTTTTGAATTACTTCCAGAGTAAATTTGTCCAGTTAAATTTACTTTCTGATTTTAAATTGCAGTAAGCACACATGGGTTGCACTTGCCCCGTAAAGTGGGGCAAGTGCATAATGTACTGTCATAATTCCAGGACTACACTATAAAATATTATTGGGCGAGTATGTGAAAACTCCACTCTTTAGCTTTTTATGAATGTTTACAGATATAAAATATATGTAATAGTTCAGAAGTTATGCAATTTTAATTTTATCACATATAGCGTCAACGGCACCAATTGGCAATACATATCCAAACCATGTTGTGTAGGCCTATGGCTTAAAATAACATTTATTATAAGGTATGTATACACAACTTCATATTTGAGCCACCAATTTTCATAAACAAACAACTAAAATACAAGATCAATGGATATTAAGTTTAGACTACACCACTTAGAAAAAAAATACAATACAATTAGGCTAGGCCTACAAAAACTAATATTTCACTAACAATTTTTAAGAGTCCAAATATACTCCATGCAAAAAAAAAAATCTGATAGGCCTAATAAAACTACAAATTACTGAATGTTATATGACAAAAATGACACTGTAAACTTGATTTCTCCTCTGCGCCCAAGGTCTGGTTGTGGTAAAATTGACACAATATCATCATTACAAATATCACTTTCATCGTCATTGTCAGGGTATCTGAATGTAGTTGTAGAGTTTGTTTCACACGTTTTCCTAACAAAACGCACGACAGGCTGTCCATCATTCGTAAGTGAAGTAATCTGGCCGACAAAGAACTTTCTTGTCTTTTTTGTCGAAAATTGAATAATAGCCCAGTCTCCAATCTTCTTCTCCGCAACACTTTGGGAAAAATCTTCAGCTTCATTCATTTCCCGAGTTTCTCTCTCTGCAAGCTGTTGCAAGTCTTCCTCATCTGTTGATTTTGTGCTAAAATCGTCATCATCATCTGAAGATACTGCTTGGATTCTCTTTTTTTGTTTGGTAAGAGCACCACTTTCCTTAGGCCTACTTTTCTCTAGACCTACATTCTTTTTAATTCTCTCTTGTTGTAGAATTTTCATTCGCCTCACTACTTCATCTCCAGTAATAACTTCAGCTCCATCGCAAATTCTTTTCCTTTTCACCTTTCCATTTACTAATGCAGAGGGACTTTTCATGGACTCCAACAAAAGTTCCTCAAAACTAGGCCTAACATTGTTCTGTTCCTCGTCTGGAGTTGGATCTGCTGCTGTGGAAGACAGTGATGGCGATGAACTATCTGTAGTTTGCCTAAGATTCGACACACATGCAGACGATACAGAATCTAGAGGCGTGGGTTCCCTCACAGCAGCATCTGTAGATAATGGTACTGCTACAGGGCTTGAACTAACCCCAGACACATATTCTGCTCCTGGTACTGCAGTATCTGTTGACAGTGAGGAAGGGAATGACGTAGAAACATTCTCTGTGCACAGAGGTAAAGGTTGATTAGATGTGGATGGCATTGGCAATATCTCTTCAGTAGGCACAGTTAGGCCTACAGTATTCCTAGATTTCCAGCGTCTGAGGGCTGTTGGATCAAATCTCTCTTCTGCTATTACTTCAGCATTGAAAGGGAAAATCCCAGCCTTCTTGAAACCACTTGTGATTATTTCAGTGTTCGTCTCCATCCATATCTTTCCCACCAGCTGAGAAAAATTCTTCTTCGGAAGTTTCTTGCCTATATGCTTACTCTGCCAGGATGTTAGTGCAGCATCCCACCTCACCTTCAAGGACTTCATGACACACAAGCCCAATGGCTGCAGCAAATGACTACTATGGGGTGGTAACTTAATGATGGTGACTGAAGCGTCTCTAGCCATTTCAATAACCTCCAGTCCAACATGTGTCGAATGACCATCACAGAAAAGAATAACAGGCCTTTCATTTCCAATTGCCTTTAAAAAACTATTCTTGAAATAGTTTTCAAACACATTTGTTTGCATCCATCCATTTGGTGTAGCTGCATACGATGTTCCAGGGTATGCTTTATCTTCATCCGCTATCATGTGATCCCAAATCTTCTTCCCTTTGAAAATAATCAAAGGAGGTGCTTTTTCACCAGCAGCATTGCATGCGAACAGTACTGTTGTATTCTCTCTTCCTGAGGTGCTTGTTGTTCTACTACACTGAACTCCAACTGCACCCACAACCTTTGTTTTGGACGGGTCTTTACAGAAACTGGTTTCGTCCAGGTTCCACATTAAATGTGGCTTATTTTGAATCCCTAGTTCATCGAGGGTCTTTCTCACAAGCTGGAAATAGTCATTTACTATGAATGGGTCACAACTTTTTCTTCGTGCAATTTCTACATTTTCAGGCTTCTTCACAGACAGTTTAAGCAAACAGCCAATCTTTTGACGGTATGCCATTAGTGAATGGTGTTATGATTTGGTTTTTGTTAACATACTCACAGACTAGACACATTATTTCTTTCCTTGACAGGCCAAAACCATATTTTTCCATGCATTTTAAATTTGCTGCCATTTTCTTCTCCTCTGCAAGATCAAAGGCAGGAGCTCTGCCATGCGTGTTGGATTTTACTCCACGCCGTCCTTTAACGTGGTCATTTATTGTAGGTAATGGAATACTATACTTTTTGCTTGCACCATATGCCGATTTACGTCCACTTTTCACTTCTTCAACTGCTTGCTTTAACATCTCTTTAGTATACGAGAGCCCTTTTTGAGTCTTCCGAACATAATTCCTAACCATTTTTAGTTAGGATTTAACATAAAATTGCTATCAACAAATGTCAGCAGGATAAGGGAAAGTGCATACTATAATGTGCACTTACCCCACATGAATATAATGCACTTGCCCCATTTACAAAAAATTGTGGGGTAAGTGCAAACTACACTTTAATCAATTTCATGCAGTCTGTAGCAAACAAATATTCCAAAACACTAAAAATATCACTAAAGAACTTCACAAGAAACACAATTCATTTATGTTTCCACAACACACAAGCTGGATGTCAACAGATATAAACAAGTCAACAAACAAAGCAAAGATATTTGCTACACATGATGGTATTTTAGCATGGATATTTCATCCATGTATAGTACTACTGCTGCTGTTAAGTGGTAGAACAAATAATATTACATTACTCACCTATGAAAAGTGACAGCACTTGAATATCTATGGTTTGTTATTTACATTGTTGTTATGCACTTGCCCCGAATATGCACTTGCCCTCATTCACCCTAAATTCAGTTTTCGTTTTAGATTGATTTCGTTAGGGTTTCTGCAATATTTTAGGCCGAAATACATTAATTATCCACTGAACGAGTGTTAGATTTGATATTTTCGAAAGCAACTCATTTCACGGGGGAAAAAAAAGTCATGTGGAAAAACAATTACGTCTTTGTTTTAAACGCTTCCTATTGGCTAAGAGTGTGACGTCATAAGTAAGATCGGGTGAACTCGGGTCACTTCGTATCTAGGCCAGATCCACACTAAACTTCATGAAGTAGCAGCCAGGCTCAAACTTAAATGCACTAAGCATACGAAATCTAGTGCCACTTGAAACATCCACTTGAGCAAGTACGAGTGGAGCCTTCAACTCAAGTCACGACTGTGCATATGGCCCTATGAAGTAGGCCTAAAGGCCGACGTATGCCTCTCATTTTGTACTTTACGAATTCAGGTAGAATTTTTGAAGTTACAGCTGTCTAAAAAAGCAGTTTTTAGCTATTTTGAGAGGTCCAAAAATCATGTTTCTAACATGTGTGCTGAACTGAAAAAAACATAAAACCTTTAGTACATAACTGTAATATGAATGAATTAGCAGTTTCGCGTATAAAAGAATATGTGTGAAACACTACAACACCACCCACACAGTTAAAATATGTACAACACCACCCACACAGTTAAAATATGTTGTAATGTATAGGGAAATACTTTTTTTTACTAAACTCTTCCACATGCACCCATTGTGCCCATATACAAACAGGAAATGCACACTTTGGACAAGGACGAACTATTATTACTAAGAAAGAGAGATCATTAATATTAACACTGTTTCGAAGTCCTCCAACGTATGGTAGTTAAAAACTGCCTTTTCAAACTGCCATACTTGAAAGTGTACTAACAGGATGTATACAAAACTTATGATGGTAATGTGCACTGAGAGACCACAGACTCTTCACCAATAAATTTATATGGTCACCTCTTAAGAGCCCACAGTTAAAAATAGATCAGCCAGAATATTGCATGCTAGTTCAGCATTTGGCTTGTTGGGGTGATGTGCCATTTGATGTGCACTTTGCCGTGATAGCTCTGTCGCTTCTGAGCCTCTAGAACTCAGGTAGGTGTGGCGATGCCCTTAATTTATGGTTTCTTTAGCAGCCATAGTGTTATTTTATTACTTTTACTAATTTTCAGGTTCACTTTCAGTCAACTTTTAGTCTCACAGATAAAAAAGTTCATGTCTAACTACATGTTTTGAAGACACTAGGATTAAAATATTCCATGCCTCATCACTATGAATACATTAACTGGTAGGGAATAGGCCTACGTCACAACTCTCTGCAATATTGATTTATTACTTTTTTATAGAACTTACATCTTGTCAACAGTGTAGTCGTTAGAGACTGTTAACTGTTCCACAAGGATAGGAACTAAGTGAGGAGTTGATCATGGCCACTCCAGCATCATTCTGGAGCAATTTCAGAAAACCATGTAAAAATTAAATCAGAATGACCGAAGCCAGAATCATCCTTAAAGTAAGTCAAACATATCACCATTGCACCACCTCACTCAGTCTGGCAGTGCCACTAAGCCTAGGTAAAAATTCTTTATAGGTGGTTCGGGATAAATTGAGCACCCTAAGAAAGCCTTGCTAAAGTTCTATGTTCAGCTAATTCACATCTTTCTGCGTGTTAGCAGCAAATAATGGGAAATGTATGTCCTCCCTGGGCACTGCACTTGATGTTTGCATGTATTATGATTAGCATGCATAGATGGTGATATCAATCAAGAATTTAATCAGTTTTTTAATACTTTTTTATGTCTTTTTGAGTGCCACATCCCAACTCGCACAATAAATACCAGTAACACAAACAAAAAAAGGGCTGGATAAGTAATGATATAATTGCAGCATGTAAGGAAAAGAGAAAGTTATACCTTACTGCTAGAAACTGTAATAATAACTGTAAAGAAAAGTACAAAATATGCTGTAAATCTTTTGAAAAAGATATAGCTAAGGCAAAGCGAGAATATTATCAAAAAAGCATATCATCCTCAGTCAACAAAATTAAAACTACTTGGAAAATAAGTAACTTGTTGATAGGTAAACAAAGATCACAAACATGCAATATGGAACTAAATCACGCAAGCACAACTATTAATGATCCTAAAACAGTTGCAAATGTGTTTTATAATTATTTTCTAACTGTTGTGGAAGGGATCATAGATGATTCTGTGAAATCTGATGATGCTAGGAAAGTTTTAAATACTTCAAAAAAATCATACAAGGAAATTAAGCTGGAATTAACTACCTACACCTTTAGAAATTGCAAACATCTTAAAATCAAAAAAATTCACACGGAAATGATGGTATTAGTAGTACCAAAATTATAAAAACATGTTCCAAGACGTTGAGCAAGCCACTGAGTTTACTGTGTAATTTAGCTCTAGAGAACAGTGTTTTTCCTGACCGTCTAAAACGTGCTGTTGTGAAGCCACTATTCAAAAAGGGCAATAAAGATCTCCCTTAAAATGACAGGCCAATTTTACTTTTAACATAATTTTCCAAAGTTTTTGAAAAAGTTATTTACAATAGACTGACTACCCACGTTACTGAAAATAACATTCTATCCAACTCACAATTTGGTTTCAGACAGAAAGTATCCACAAATGATACCATTTTCAAACTTACATCTGAAATCACAGAGGCTTGGAATATTAAATCAAGAGTATTAGGCATCTTTTGTTGATATGACGAAAGCGTTTGATTTGTTAATCATGAAATTCTTCTACCGAAATTATTACATTATGGTATAAATGGTGAACTGTACAACCTATTAAAATCTTATCTCCCAAACAGACTTCAAATAGTTGAAATAATAGATACAAACTCTTCTAAACATGTACACTCAGAAGCAGGCAGTATTAGACATGGGATACCGCAAGGATCAATACTTGGACCGTTATTATTTATTCTGTATATAAATGATCTTCCAAATTTTTTACCACATGAAGTAACCCCAGTGCTGTTTGCAGATGATACTAGCATTCTGATCACAAGCGAAAAACCAGATTCTCTGGTAAACATAATGGATTCAGTCTTAGCAAGTTTAAAGCAAATAAGTTAGTCTTGAATATTGATAAAACTACTATTATTGAATTCCTAACAAAAAATAAAGCTAGTTGCAATCCAGTGGCCCAAATTAATGATCAAACATTAACTAAGGTTGAGGACACAAAAGTTTCTTGGTCTTACAATAAACAAATCATTGTGCTGGAACAAACACCACGAAAATTTATTATTAAACCTAAGTTCAGCCTGCTTTGCACTGCAAAATCTCAAAAAAGTCATGGATTTGGAAACAATGAAACAGATTTACTATGCCCTGTTTCATTCAATCATGACATATGGAATAATTTATTGGGGAAACTCTGGTTCAGCAGAGAGGATTTTTAAATTGCAGAAGAAGGCAATTAGAATAGTATAGGGCCTATGGCTCAAACAAGTATGACCTGTGTAGACCATTACTTACTAAATTAAACATCTTAACTTTAACAGCACAGTATATATATTCATTAATGTGTTTTGCATATGAAAATAGAAATCTTTTCAGAGTAAATGAAGTTGTTCATGGTCATAACACTAGAAATAAAAAAAGACTTTCATAAACCACAAAACAATTTGATGATACATAAAACCAGTGTTTTTTACTCAGCAACAATCATATATAGTTATCTACCTGTTACCTTGAAACACTTTTTTGAAAATAGTAATAAATCATTTAAATTCAGCCTAAAAATTTTCTTGCATGCACACCCCCTATATTCTACGACTGAGTATTTTGATATCAAAATAGGTAAGGACACATGCTACTGGTGCTAAAATTAATTTAAAATGAAATTTTTCCATGTATGCATTACTGAATTACATTGTATTTGGCTTTTCCTTGCTATTTTTATATTATGGTATGTTGTACTTTATTTTACAAAAAAACTGTGATTGTAAAGAAATATGTTTTTGTGCTTTATGTAGCTTATGTGCACATGTACATATGTATGATTTTAAAATGATGTTATCCAAACATGTAAATTTCTCTGTGTAATTCTAACTGTATATAGTTTACTGAAATAGGTGTTTTTTTGTTTTTCCATATACGTAGTTTTGTAAGTAAGGGTTTTTTTTTTTTTTATTTTCATTCGTAGGTCTAAACTGTATATCTGAAATTTGTAATATCTATAACTTTTGAAAATTGTCAATGCAAATATTGTAAAATTGTACATATCTGATGTGTCCTATACTGTAACATTGTACAGTCCAAAGGATGAAAAATAAAATACAAATACAAGTACATAATGTTGATTTCAGTTGATTTTGTTTCAGCATTGTTGTATTTAAATAGGAAAATACACAGAACTATATTGCATAATTTTGCTGCCAACCATACAAGCAGTAAGATGTTAGATTACTTCGAGTAATGGCTAGTGAAATTTTTCAAAGGTTAAATAATTTTTAGTGCTCACTTTATCGTAAATGACCTATCCATTCTTTATGCTGTGTTGTGATGTTTGTGTCACTGGTTTTGATGTGACTGTTTATGGGCAACAAATAAACTTTTTTTTTTTTTAAGAGAACATGTGTTACTTGAATTCTTGCCTAAAAGTTTTGAGTTTAGGTTCTGTGGTATAAGAGAACTACAGAAAGACCTGTTATATTTTATGTTCTCATCCAGAAATTTTCCTGCTCATAGCTACTCCAATTATTTTTTATCATAGATATAAACAAGCCTATAGTAGCAAAGACAGAGCACCAAGAAAACAGCATCATCTTATTTATTTTAAACAATAATTGCTAAAAAAAAAAATTTACAGAAAAAATATATAATCAAACAATATAGGCCCTACCACCACTATGCTGGATCATATGGTAGCTGCACCTTGGCAAGGTTGGCCTTTACAATGTTAATGCTGTCCAGCACAGTAGTGATAATTCCCGTAGCAACAGTAATGTGATTTTCCCTGATGGTAAAACACTGGCCAGGAGTCATGACCATGCCACGCAGCAGGGTGAGGTAGATTTGAATATGTTCCCCAGGCATAATCAAGTGAACACCACCTTTCAAGTCCACGCGGCATGGCACGCTCCAAGTACGACTGAACAACTGTTGTATGTAACCAGATGTGATAGGCTTGGCCCGTCCACCCTCGGACTTTGACAAAAAATAAACGCTGGCTTCGTAGTGGTTACTGAGGTGCTGGCTGGAACGTGCACACAGCAGCATACCACGCTGCACATCATGTATACGTACTCCACGCAGTAGTGCACCTAGATTCTCCCCGGCACGTGCCTCGGGCACAGTCCGCCCAAACACCTGCACCTCGGTGATAGTGGTACGTGTGCTTGAATCAAAACCCAGCAGGTCAGCTTCACTGCCCCGGCGCATGACACCCCTCGAGAGGGTGCCCACCACCACTGTACCACGGCCTGGCACTGTGAAGGCATTGTCAACAGGTAGCAAGAAGGGTGCGGCCAAATCGCGAACTGGCACGGTCACTGTATTGTCCAGAGCAGCCAACAGGCGCCGCACAGATGGCTCCCCAAGCGGAGAAATGTCGCCCCGAAGTGCTAAAAGCGCCGAGCCAAAAACAACAGGCACGTTCGCGCCATCATACCCAAAGTCACTCAGTAATTCGCGCATCTCTAGTTCCACCAGCTCCAAAACGTCCGACTCTACGAGCTCCGCCTTGTTTACGAACACGACCACGCTTCCCACACCTACCTGTTTGGCCAGCAGCAGGTGCTCACGCGTCTGCGGCATCTGTCCGTCTGTTGCCGCCACAACCAGGATTGCTCCGTCCATTTGTGATGCGCCCGAGATCATGTTCTTCACGTAATCCACGTGCCCGGGACAATCCGTGTGTGCATAGTGGCGCTTCTTCGTGCTGTATTCCACGTGCGTCGCGTTGATTGTGATGCCTCGCGCCTTTTCCTCTGGCGCCCTGTCGATCTGGTCGTACGAGACATACTTCGACAGGCCGTCCCTCTCTAGAACCTTAGTGATCGCCGCAGTAAGTGTTGTTTTGCCATGGTCCACATGCCCTATGGTCCCCACGTTGCAATGTTTTCTTTCCTCGTTACTCGTCGTTGCATAATTTAAGAACCCGTTTTTGCTTAAATATTTATTGGCACAACAAGTAGGGCGCTTCAATCTCTGCAGTGAATAAAAACATTTCTCGTTATATGAAGCTGATTTAAATATTTGTCCACTTTTACAGATATTAACATTACGGTAAGCATTAGATAAAGAAAACAATATACGTCTGCTGCCAACCATTTTAGGTTTAAGCATAGACGATACAAGAGGAAGACTGGTAAGTCTATGCTTTCTCCATGTACCACGATTGACCGCGCGTTTGTGCTGCCACCTAGTTAATATCATTTTAAGTTCTGGTAACTAGCGCATCCTAGCGGCAACCATTGAAACTACATGCTCGAGCCACGGCGTAGCGGGCTTTTCAAAATGGGGCGGGAAATTTAAATGTATATTCTAGTATTAATTGTGACTGTGAAGCAGGAGTGCGCACACTGTAACACATGAACTATCGACTCTAGAGAAAAAAAAGTTTAACAAAAATATTCCTGATGATGGCCAGATTAGATTAGATATACAAACTTATGTCTTGAATATATTTTGTAAGGCTTTTCCAACCCACCTTAAATATTTTTTTAATTTCAAAAAATTTTATTCTTAGCCTCATAGAAATACATTTTCCTTAGTTTTTTCTCTTTAGTCAATAGTTGTGTTACTGGGTGTACACTTCTGCTTCACATTTTTAATATGAATAACAGCAATTTTATTAGCACTGTTTATTATACTTTAACAAGTTATGGAGGGCCTTCGAGCCTTTGAATTATTTATTTTAACCCAAATTATAGTTTATGTAGAAAAAATGCTGGGAAACTTGGTATTTTTCTTTTAAGGCAAGAATTTAAATAGTGGTTGGCATTTAATTTGTTAAGCTTATAGAATTTACCAAATACTAACTTCTTTTAAATATTATTTAAATAACTACACGAGTATTATATGGACGTTTGACTAGAATAAAATATACCTAATTAGAGAATTGAAATGAATATAATCTAACAAAAACTTCTGCAATGAATAACCAGTCCAGGGTCCAGAACACATAATTATGCTGTTTATAAAATATAAGCGCCCATGCACTAAGGCCGGGTTTATAAACCATACAAGAACGCAAGACGCAAACAATTGAACATACGAAATCAGGGTATACCGGTTTATAAAATACGCAAGAAACGTAAGTACGCAAGACTGTAACGCAAGAGTTCATCAACTTTCAACTTCTTGCGTTTCACTGCCTTCTATGTCGACAGTTTGTTTGGTGAAAACATTTGAAACTAGTCTTTAGAAGGCTGTGATTCCGCCATTTTGTTACACTTTTTTTGTGTTTGTTAAGAATGCGTCTTCAAATACACAGTGCTAGTATTTATTTGGTTTCTATTTAAAAATACCGAAACAACTGAATATCTAGAAAACAAAGATGAGTGACAAAACATATTCGTAAAGGAAAAATTCAAAGAGAAATTTTCTGTTGCCTCTCCGAAATTTTGAGTGGTAGTGTTGGTTACATCGTGTCGCTTGCGATGTTTATAAAACGACTGAAATATTTGTTGCGTTGCGTTTCTAGCGTTCTTGCGTTGTTGCATAGTTTATAAACCCGGCCTTACTTACCTCACTAAACACATTATTTTGTTGTAATATCTTCAAGTTGATATAAAACTGGGATACACCAATTGGGCATATTACACACACTATTCTGGAAAGTTTTTTCTTGATGAGCTTCCAGGAATTATAACTATCCAAAGTTAAAACTGAGCATCTGAGTTAACACACAAAGAGGATTGTAATAAATTGCGTAATCAGACAGTTTAAGGAAATTTGGGATGTGAAGTAATAAATATTAACAATGATATAGTAGCATCTTTACACAGTTTTATCGTAGATTTTTTTATTCTTAAACTGATTGAAATATCTGCAGCAAGTAGACAACACTAGTACCTAGTTATTAAATTTCCAAGTTGCAATTAAGAAAAACATTTCACTGTCTAATCACTCTGAAAGTAACTGCTCTGTCAGTAACTATTCTCCGAATAAAATAAAAATAATACCAAGATATTTGTGAAATTTAATTATTCAACCTGTAGGTAGGCTTGTCATTTACCTAACAGATTTTTTTTGATAAAATAGTAGTAGGCCTATACGTAGATTACTTGTGAGAAGCATTATTTTAGTAAAGATATTGCACAACTAGTGAAGACTAAAGGGCCAATATTATAAACATCTTTCGAATGACAACCAACTGCTATCCCCATAGAGAAAGCATTGATTAGCAGTTGGTTGTCATTCGAAAGAGGTCTATAGATATGGCCCTAAGTAAAAAATGGCACTCCAAATCACAGTAAAGTGGAAACTGGGTAAACAGTCAATAACCACTGAAAACTATAACAAAATGGGAAAATGGTGGGTACAAATTTTACAATAGCAAAAAAATTCTCAAAGTGCAAAACACAATTTTTATTTTAAAAAAATAAGTTCGGTAATACAACATTTTATAAATTACATAGGTACAACTGAAGACTACAGTTTCACGTCATTGTCAATGCACTGAAAGAACACACAATACATATAACATAATGGCTATTGGCAACATTTACCTTTCCATGTGAAGTTTGTGATTAATATCAGCAGCTTTTATGTACTGATAACAAATACAACCTTACAGTAATAGTTAAGAGAACATATACATAAGCTCAGCAAATATTTTTTTGGTAGTCCTGAATACACAAAAAAAAATTACATAAGTCACTGAACACAATCAATTTATTTACTTAATGAAAAGTGTTCATAATACAAAATTTGGGGTAAAATACTTTATATTAACTCCTAGTTCTACAATACAGAATGCAAGAATAACTGCAGGAAAAGCTGTTGTTACGCCCATAGTTAGTGAGTAATAATTTTTGAGGTGCCCATAACCATGTAAGAGCTATAGACCTAGTACTTATGTAAGGCAATGACTGCCAATAAAACAACTGTAAGAAATCAGATACGTAATTGAACATATTGACAGTTGTAGCACATATTTTTAAAAACTGCAGTGAAATAATTTAACAGGCTTATTAATTAATAATAATAAAAGAAACTTCTTGTTGCTTGAGAAAATCAAAACATGAAGATATGAAATTTAACAAACCAAAGCATTTTATTTCTGATACCACAATTGTTTTAAGTTAGGTACATGACAGTTGTGTATACAATCAAAAATATATAGCACGAAATATAACCAACCTTCAGTACTTAGACATACACACCAACAAATATAAATTATTACACGAAAAATAAGACTGACTGCAGATGACTGTGTATTACATACAGAAGTGGGCAGCGGAATCAACTTGCAGGAGGATTGATAGGTTGAGACCTTGGACAGCGGAGACCAAAATGAAGATTACTGTACGTAAAACAAAGTTGGTGAGGTTTACTTGGAAGAGAGTGGTGAGTCTCTGTATGCAGTACACAGTCATTTGCAAACAGTCTTGGAATATGCTGCCGCAGAGTGGGATCCCTACGTGGAGGTGCAGGAGCAGAAGAATGTGCAGAGAATGGCAGCGAAGTGGGTGATGAATAAATTGAAAAGGCAGGGTCAGGCTGGTGAGGAGGAGAGGAAATTTAGACCTAGCATGATGGTGAAGGAATTGGGATGGAGACCACTGAGGGATAGGAGGAGAGTGGAAAGGCTGGTCAGGTTGTATAGGGTGATGGATGGGAAAGGGGGTAGGGAGTTTTGGCCTGCAAACTAAGGGAACTTCAAAGAGAAAAGAAAACAACTGTGAAAATATTCAGAGGGTGTGGAGGAGAACGGAGAGTCAATGCTGGTGAGGATGGTGAGGGAGTGGAATGCACTGCGGGAGGAGTTGGTGACTGTAAAGGTTGGAAGGTTTAGGAAGGGACTGGAGAATTGACGCTGTGGGGCTGGGGAGAAGTCTGCTCGCCACCGGGCGTTAGTGCAATTGCAATTGTTTAACTTAGTATTATTACTATTCATTTACTGACACATGCAACATGGCCAAGCTTTAGCAAATTAATCACACTTTGAATTATAAATAAGAACTGGAAACTAAACCATTAGAACTCATTACACAGTACATTAATAACATACTAGGCTGTCTTTTGAGGCAGCACTTAAGAAATACCTTTATTTGACTTCAGTAACAGAAAATAATATAATTAACAACATAACTAAACTTAAAAAATTAAAATTCATATGGTCTACATTAAATTCCGGCCACACTGCTTAAATAGGCTGTCATTACACCAAATTTTCGTTAACAAATATGTTCACTATTGGTCAAACTAAAGGTGTTTTCCAAGACAAACTTAACGCACCAAAATAATTGCAGGAGACTACACAAAAATGGTGAGATGACATGCAAAACTAAAAACCAATAGCACTCATGTCACCATTTTCAAATATATTTTAACATCAGAAAAAAATATGTCGCAAAAAAAATTTGCCTTTTTAAAGAGCAAATAACCAGAACAGACAATCTATAGCTTCATACACAATAACCTTGATACGAGAGAACACGTTATAAGCATATTTGCAAACATTGTGTGTGTGGACCATGTAGTTTACATTGAAAGCTTAGGGGGCAACATGTAGGCCTATTCCACTCGGGTCATTCCGTACCAAATCAACGCAAAAAGTAGGATTTTGACACCCACCACCTCGAATTTTAATGAAACTTTTTCTATTCATTCCCTTTATTGTTAACAGAAACCCCCTGAAATATTTCAATTGTATCTCTAATAGTTTAGATTTTACAGATTTTTGAAATTTGATGATATCTGCATTTTCAATTTCTCACGAGGGACTCGGTGTAAGTCACATGTACTCACATTTTATTTTGTTTCTCCACTATAAATAATAAGATGTCTTTGAAATTATTCACAAATATCAAGGAAACTATAAGGATTTCAGAAAATAATACCCCATTTCTTAAGATATACTACAAATTATAAAATAAAAAAAAATTAAGCATTTGAGTATTGATTTTTTTATGTGGAAAATAGATGTTTAGAAAATCTTGATTTTCAAAGTGTGGGCAAGATGGAACCCAAAGTTTCTGATGTTCAAAATGATTGTAAAGACATGTACTTTCTTCACAAAGAATAAAATGGGTGTTTTTTTTTTTACTCCTTATAAATATTTTTTAAATTTTAAATTGAAAAATATAGTAGTAAGTAGCATTTTTGTGCAAATGTGTGACTTAAAAATACTTGTTACTAGAAATTCAATGCAAAAAAGATGTTTAACATTAAATCTAACATATTATTAATTATTACAGTAATTTTCCTCAAAGTTAAGACTTTTAAGTTTTTGCAATATTTGTAGTTAAATGAAGAGGGGTTATTGTAGCCTAAAAAAATTTTGTCATGAAGTTTTAAATAAATAAATATAAACATATCTGCTTTGTTTTAAAAAAATGGTGACTTACATCAAATTTATATTTAATTACGTATGTCTATGATTACTTTTATTAATTTCGCTATTATGAATAATGGTAAAATGCATTTTCAAATTGTAGTTTCCAGAATTGTAGCTCCATGTGTGTGTTTGTGTGTATGAGTCATGCATGGCTGAAGTTAGGTGATGCAATGCAGATAAGTCATGCAAGCCACTCAAGATGTATAGCTGTGCTCTATGACTCATCATGCAGTGATTCACTTGCTGCTGCTACTGCTTGCGCTGCAGAGTTTGGTTATCAGTCAGTCTACTTCTGGTGCTTCTGTAAGTAAGACTGCATGGGCAATCTTTGATCAAGTAAATATTTAGATTTGGTTGTTTAATATTTCTTGTTGCTGGGTGTTGTTTAACAGAAATTAAATGGAAGTTTCAACATGTAGTGTGGGACAGTTAACTGCTAGTGAATGTCATAAGTTAACTTTTAATCGTGTGATAGGAATTGAAACTGTTTCGTGTTTAAGTGAAGAAGATTTAAAACTTTTGCATTTAAGAACTGAAGTTAAGCCTGAAGAATTGAAAACTATATGTTTACATCACCAAAGTGTATATTTGAAGAAATTTGAATCCCTCCAGTAAAACTGTTGCGATCCTTTGATTTACCACAAACGACCAGTAAGAAAAAACCTACGTCCTGTAACATTACAGCAGTGCAACATTTTGTTAGAAGAAAAAGGGATTAAGTTGAAGCCAGGTGAAAAATTGTGTTGTAGATGTAGGTAAATTATTTATAGCATAAATGCAGATCAACGGAGGGACGTTGCAGACAGTTGCATTCAATCTGAAGATGATGATATGTTAACCTTGGAAGAAAAATTCAGTTTGGAGAGAGTAAAAGTTGCAGAAAAGTTAAACACATCTCTGACTGAGGCTGGTTGTTCACCTCTAAAATTACACGGTTTACATTCTCACAGCAAGATAGCTTATGGAAAGAGGAAGATGATACACTTACAGGAAAATGTTCGGGATAAAATAAATAAAGTGCTACAGGTGGAAATCCCATCTTCAGAGAAAGAAGTAGAGATGGTGACAAAAGAGAAAGCATGTGACATGGATAAACTTGTAGAGGTAATGAAAAATTCAATACAAAGTGCATCACGGAAGAAGCGAATCCAGATGCTAACAATTCCTGCTTCTCTATCATGGCCACAAAGAAAAATCCAAGAACCCTTCGGTGTGTCTAACTATTCAGTTCGTAAGGCACAGAAACTTTTAAAAGAAAGAGGTGTTTTGGCTGATCCACAACCTAGACATGGAAGAAAGCTTCCAACTGAAACAGTAAGCAAGGTTCTAAATTTTTATCAGAGTGATGAGCAGTCTAGAATAATGCCAGGAATGAAGGATGTGATAAGTATTGGAAAAGAGCATCAGAGAAAGCGGCTAATACTGGGTAACCTAAAAGAACTGTATGCAGGCTTCAAGAAAGAGTATCCCAATG
>PNEQ01030908.1:0-10459 GCA_003012365.1 Medauroidea extradentata
TTATTTTTTTTTTTTTTTTTTTTTTTTTTAACAGGACTGCCAATGTTAAACATTACGAAAGGCTAAAAATTCAAATATGAGACAAAACAAATTTTTAAAGGGCAGAAGTCCTGGACTCTGCCCTTTCAACATATATATAATTAAATTAAGAGGTAAATTGTGACCATTATTGTAAGCAGTACTACAGTCCTTTTAACACAAATTGATGCGTCTATGGTCAAAGAAAGCATTCACACAATAAACAGTTTTCGTAAAAAATGTGACTTCCGCCCTTTTAACAAATGTCAGTTCATTTCTGGTATAAGCACGACAACGTTGACCCTAGCCAGCAATCACTCTACCCATATTAATTTACGTTTGTACGGTTTCTACTCAGTGAATATTTGGCTCATTATCGTTGAGGCTACTTCTTAGCACCCATATTATAAATTATTGTTGCAGCCATATATCAGTTGGCGGACATCTAATGAAATTCTGGAAACTGTTGGAATAACATCGCTAGCGAAATGACACGATACTGTCTGTCCGATAGTTTATGTCGAAATGTGGTAATGCGTATTCCTGAAACTATCGGAATGTATATTTTCGGAATTGCATAGACACGAGTGTTAACAATGTAGCAGCATTGTATTTTGTTTGTTGTTGCTAATTTTCTTTGGTCTTTACAATAGCAGCTAAAACACTTATGGAGAAAAACCACTGGTTTACAACTTGCTATGTTAGAAAATTCACCCTTGTTACTAACTTCAGTGAGATGTATATGCAATTTACTTAAAATTTTAAATGGTTATATATCTGGTATACTTGTGCAGATACCGTAACACAGTACAAATCCACTGTCCTGTGTATACTCAAGCCCTGAACAATTTGTCCATTAGTTACCTACTACTCACTAGAACAGTAGACAACGAACGAACGGATGGGGTCATCGGTACACATAGGAAAATAGATTCCAAAGTGCAGTTCATTGAACTCGCGAAATGTTTCTCTCTGTATCTATTTATTATAATCATTCCTTACGAAACATGGATCAACTGTATTGTTTTGGTTTCAGTTATATATTTCAGTGTATTAATTTATAATTTGCCATGACAATTTTGAATTCTATCTATTTTTGAAGAAGTAAATTTGGATATGTTATACTATAATAGACTACGGTATTAAATGGGCAAGGCATGCTGCTATAGTTTTGCAGGCCTAATCTATAATATTGACAATGTACTCGTTTCCAGTTTCGTTAGTGAGCATGGCATGGTATTCCAAATGTTACACTCTTACAAAAAATTACGTTAGCGAAAGCAGCCAAATTATAATGATCCTTAAATCATTACCTTTATACGGAACCTCAACTACTAAGTGATAGCACCCTCAAAATACACCGCCGAGTAGGTGTGTTCCATACAAGACTGATTGCAAGTCGCGTCGACAGCAATGAACTAGTCTAAAGGTGGATTCACACATTAAGCTGATGTTCTATACTACGCTATGCTATGCTGCGCCAAGCAATGCTAGGCGATTTTTAACAGACTTCAAAAAAGTAGGTTAGCAATTAGTTTTTTTTGTGTTTGTTACATCACAACTCCGTCATTTATAAACCGCTTTGGAATTTTTTTTGTTGGAAAGAGGAAAATAACAAGTAGGTCTCATTTTAATTTTATTGGCATTGGACCTTGGATTTCGAAGATACACAAGGAAAACCTTTAAAATCGAATAAGAGTGAGTGTGAGATTTTGGTCACCGCTTAATATAGATGTCTTTAGTAGCGCTGGGGAGGGGTGACATGAGGTGAGAATGGAGCAGTGCTGGAAATAAAGGGTGGGGTAAGGGGGAGATCCCCGAGAAAAACCAGCCGACCAGCGGCATTGTCAATTTATACATGCAAAAATCCGGGGACCGACCCAGCCGGAAAAAATAGAATACGACATGTTAAGTGATTGAGATATTGGAAGGTTTATGACAATCCAAGGCTAGGTATGTGCCTAACTATGGTCAAGGACTTGCTGGACTGACTTCGACTGCGAAGGCACAACGTAACTCCTTAACGACAGAATGTAGAAGGTAGGCACCGAAACTCCGTAAAAAAATTCAAGAAAAAAAAAACACTGACTTAGAAAATCAATAATGAAAAAAATTTTTCGCTAGAAAGTGAAAAATAATTACGTTATTTTTTGAATGCTTAGAATACAATCAATTTATTAGGACAGTAATAAACAATTATTGTTATTTTTAGAGTCGGTGCCAGCCAAGCTTATAATTTTCGAACATTGACAAAATTTTTGAAACCCACGTTAATTCGATATGTAGCATTAGCTAATTATACCAGGTGCTCTTCTCACAGTCCCGCTGTATACGTCCGCCGCTGCGCCCCGTGCTGTTCAACGTCGCGCGGCTGATGTCTTTGTGTCGATTTAGAAGTCTATTCGCGCTCAAGTGAGAGAGCGCAAAGCACATGCATGTGATCGAAGGTAAGATCTGTCACTCAATGAAAACACGTAGTATTCACGTGAATTCTGGTTGTAATCAGGGGTGTCCGGACTGTAGTGGCAGGCAGGTATTGAGCGTAGAACACCCTGCACGAATCTGTGTTATTTAGACGAGTACGAACACACTAAGTTGTGGGAACCTGTGAGTTTGTGAATGAGATAGGTGTGAAGAACTCCGAGAAATCTCTGTGGGCAGCGACATCGTCCAGCACGATACACAATGCAGAAATCCGGATATGAAACCCTATTTCTCAGGTAATTGACAATGTCATACCAATGTGCTGTGGAAGAAATGTAAAATAATCGACACTAATATTGACACACATATTGTAACAACAGTATTCATTAACGTTAACAATAATATGTGAAACGTCAAACGTACATCAGCCTGATGAAACACACAGAGAATAATATCCTCCTTAACTGGTAAGGGGTGGAGTAAGTAAAAAAAAAATCGTTGACAGTAGGGCTGTTTACATTTAGATATATTGATAATTCTCGACATTAAAATTTTAGATATTTGGTGCATAACGATTCTCAATAATGTCTATGGTATTGATACATGTAATTAAGTAGTAGACGTTCATTTACGCCATCGAAGCCCTCGATATTATAAACCCATTGGTTTTGTGCAACTGACGGTGTTATGGAATCCGTAAAATAATTATTTAACTAAATTCATTCCACATTAACAATATTTACATCATATTTTTAATAAAACAGTCACTAAAACTTTTATAAACATTATGTGAAGTTTAGACGTAATTCACGATGCACATGTTGTAGATATAATTACTATACCAAACATGCAGTGTATGTAACACAATCTACTATCTATAAGTGACTAAACAGTACTAGTTGGGCGTAAATGTGTTTACTTACGTTTGATTGTAACATTGAAACACATTTACTGCTGACGTTTCTGTCTGATTAAATTACTATCAGAAAACAATACGAACACTCGCTTGACCAGTCACCAATTTAACTCTCGTCACACTGCAGCAGCGCACGCTGGTTAGTAGCTTGTACATGCCTTGTCGCTTATACTAGTATTACGCACTCCGGTTTACAAACTACAACTCTCACATTTCGATGAATGAACTGTAGTTGCAGTCAACGTTAAATTTCATTAAATTATATATATACCTACGCTACTTCGTTACACGTTTGTTAACCTAGGCTAGCACCGACTCTACAAATAACAGTAAACGTATATTACTGTCCAAATAAATTTATTGTTTTCCAAGCTGTCTAAAAATAACATCATTATTTTTTATTTTTTAGTACTTTTTTTTCAGAGTAGATTATGTTGTAGTCGTCGTTATTTTTGGTTAAAAATTAGTTTTCTCTCTCAACCGTGCTATGTACTGAACTGCGCATGCGCACTAGCAACTACTCACACATTTTATCCCCCATAACCTCGGTCTACCTGCTTATGTCACAATATAGAGCATTTAATAGAAGGAGTAAGGAATCATCCTTGGTTTTACGAGACACAGTCAGCACAATAAAATGACCATACAAAACAATTAAATGCTTAGTGCGAGATAGATTCAGTATTGGCAAAAATAAGTACTCAAGTTACTCAACTATCCGTGTACTTAAATGTGTTTTATATGTGTGCGTTCGCTCGCGTGCATCCTTGTGTGTATGATCTCTAAAAGGTGACTGAAATCAAACATTCTGTTGTGAGTCAGAATATAATGGAAGGTAATACTTTGTACGTCATTGCCATTGGTCATCAAGTTTTCTCTGGGAACTCCTGTTTCCCTCGCCTTTCTCATTCCGTTGCTGCTGCACTTTCATCTTACCACAGCTCGTTCACTATTTAGGCTGTACGGGCGACAGGCATGTCTCGCTTGTCAAGCGGCCGATGCACTCTTTATGGACATAATCTTTCATTTATTTCAAACAATTGAAAATAACTGAAGTATTTTTAACCAGATACTTTGAAAAAATTTGAGACTTTGTACAGTCATATAATACACAATTTAGCCAGAGCGTTTTTAAAAATAATATACCGTTTGCTAGAAAAAAAATATTTCGCTTCATTTTTGCGTATTTTGACAATAAAATAGCCTACGTGATTTTTCAAGGGCAAAAATCTAAAAATCAGTTTGGTTTATTGCAGCAAAAATTCATATGCAAATGATGATATATAAGTGTTAAAACTGCCAGAATGAATTTTTGATATATGTATTAATTTACGTTAAAAACATATTTTCGAAATCACTGCAAAACCAAAGAGTGAGGCCTTAAACCGACCTTCTGTCGCTCATATAAGTCACCCTGCCCGACAACGGCAACACTTAGTGACTTGTCAGTCCTTGAGATTGAACCATATGTCGAAGCCAAACAGGCACTGGGGCCTTATTCTGGAAATCGTGCGACTTGTCAGGCTATTAGACTTATGTCGTGTGGTTGATATTAGAGCTGTGTAGGTCTGAATGGATACGGAACCATGGAACTGGATCACTCGTCGGAGTGGTGGCTGTAGTTCCGTATAGTAAATGGAACCAAATCTGCTTGGACCTTTTTTATTTCATTTCATTTATTTGCCTTCATTTGATCCCATTATGTCAAATATTGACAAGGGATATTGAAGATGTCAGACAATAATTTCAATCACAAACTTTTACAATAAAACATATAGTCACTTAATAACAATACAGTCACTTATTAGCAATATACAATCTCTTTAAAACAAGTACAGTATACAACATATATAGGAAACAAATGTTACTGGAAGTTTTAATATTACAATTCCAATCATAACACATGTCACCATTTATACACCCAGCAACAATACAGTATCAAAACAAGAACACACTATACGTTAATATTCAGTATAGAAAATTTTATCAATTGAGCAAGAATCAATATGCCGAGTGATATTCAAATCATGTCAAAAATTAAAATTTACATACATTTACAAAACTGTAACATATTTTCACACAGTCACATTAGTACAATTTTATAAAATACGAAAAGCAATACAGACCCAATCAAATATTAAGATTCACTGTTATAATATTCATCAATTGAATAAAGGGCTTTGTTTAAAAGGTATTTCTTTTAACACCAATTTAAATTATATTTTATTTATCTTGCTAAGGTTTCTCAACTTAACTGGTAATTTATTGTATAGGCCTACCTTAATCCCCGAAAAATAAGCCCCTTTCTGTAATTTCTTCAAATGATTGTTAGGTACATGTAAATTACTACTGATTCTTGTATTATGGGTATGAACTGCTTGATTCATTACAAAGTATGAAAGATTATTTACTACAAAGTTTGCTATTGAATATATATATATATTGGGATGGCAATGTCAAAATACCCAAGCTTTTAAATTTGGGACGACATGAATCACGTCTATTTAGCCCAGCAATTATTCTTATAACTTTCTTTTGTAAACGAAAAATATGTATACTATTAGAAGAAGTAGTCCAATACATTATACCAAAAGACAAACCAGAGTGAAAAAGGGCAAAATAAACCTGTTTAAGAACAGAAGTTTCAAAAAGGTAAGACAAATTACGGAGTGCAAAACATGCTGAAACAAGTTTAGAAGTTATATAATCAATATGTTTATTACCATCAATATAAGCTGTCAATATGCAAACCTAAAAAACTTGTTGAAAATATTTCTTTCACATCCATATTATTTGTACCAAATGATAAATTAGGTCTACATTTAGGCTGTTTGGTTACCAAAAAGTTTAATAATCCAGTTTTTTCTGGATTCAGTATAAGCTTATTTGCACTAAACCGTTTATTCAAATTGTTTTAAGTAATATTCAGTTCCTCAATAAATCTGGCAGAGTTACTATCATGCATCAAAATACTAGTGTCATCTGCCAAAAGTATTGTTTCAACATTATGCAAAAAGTAATGTATATCATTAACATAAACCAAAAACAACAAAGGTCCCAAAATGGATCCTTGAGGTACACCATTCTTAATGAACTTTTTTTTTTTTTTTTTAAATAAAATTCATTCCCAGAATTATCTATCTTTACATGTTGATATCTTTGAGATAAATATGAAGTGAAGCATGAAAGCTCTACATCATTAATTCCATAATGATTAAGTTTTTTAACTAAAATGTGATGATCAACACAATCAAAGGCTTACGTTAGATCACAGAATATTCCTGCAGTATTTTCTTTTCTATCTAATGGATTGAGTATCGTTGAAGTTAATTTAAAGGCAGCTTCATTTACTGATTTTTTAGATTGAAATCCAAACTGAGATTTGTTTAACAAATTATTATGTTCAAAATATGAAGATAATCTATTATATATAAGTTTTTCCAAAATTTTTGAAAAGTTGAAACCAGAGATATAGGCCAATAATTTGAGACTGAGGTCATACTATGCTTTGTAAATAACGGCTTAACAACAGTGTATTTCAGACAATCTGGAAATACACCTTCTATAAAAGAATTATTAAATATGTGACTCAATGGAGCACAAATAACATCAATGCCATTTTTTAAGAGAATGCTTGTAATGCCATCAAAACCTGACGAAGTCTTAGTAGGAAGAGAATATACAATTTTACATATTTCATCTGCAGTTATTATACCAGCATTAAAATTTAAACTACTTTTAGGCAAATTGGATGTTAAGTATATCATAGGATCATTATTAGACATAGTTTTGGTTTGTAAAACATCAGCTATTGGGAGAAAATACGTATTGAACTGAATTGCCACTTCTATCGGATCATGTATAACGTTGTTGTTTATATTTAAAGTGATAGAACTATTTGAACTTCCCTTTATCATTTTTCCAGTTTGTGTTTTTATTATTTGCCATGTTGTTTTTACTTTGTTAGAAGAATTGCAAATTAAGTTTTGATAATACAACTGTTTAGCCTTTGTAATGACTTTAGTTAGTATTTTACAATATTGTTTATATTGTGCATTTATTGCTTCATTTTTAGAAAGTCTATGTAGTAAATACAATTCTCTTTTCCTTTTGCATGATATCTTTATACCCTTAGTTATCCAACTACCTGTGACTTAAGTGATTTAATCTGTTCGTAAAAAACCGTCCTGGTACCGGTTCCGGCGGACCCATTAGGTCCGGCCGTCTGGCTGTGTGCTAGACAGTTCATGGTGCTGCAGGTGGTGAACTGGAGGAAGGAAGATTTCAAGATATGGACAAAATTAAGACGCAGGATTCGGTGCTGCGGAGGGGAAAGAGGAGGACGCAAGAAAAAAAGGGGATGTGAATAATTATTGGTGGGGCGAGGGGAAGGTAGGTGGTGGACGCACTGCTTCGTGACCCGACAGTGGTAACACGAGCCATTTTCATAGCTCAGTCGTATGCGACACAGCCAAGTCACTCGGTTCTGACCACTTGCCTCACATTGCGAATGGTTAAGCCGTGCACGACCGTATTCGCATAGTTCGTTCATATGAAAATAAAAAATCGTACGCCAAATACCACTGGACTGGCAAATTGCATAGGACTTAAAACTCCAGCATAAGGCCCCTGGAGTGAAGGCGGTCTGGTCAGAGCTTAGCTTCAATGTTTTGAATGCTGGTGAGGTGAAGTGAGGTACGTATCAGAGGTGCAGTTTCTGGCGTTGTTTTGAGAAAGGAGCAGGGAGGACGGTAACGCCCTCCACTTTAACCACGTGCGAAAATCGAGAGTGAGTAACCCCCCCTCTCCCCGGTGCATTTTCTTGTTTAAAAAAATTCGAGACATAACAAATACTATGAAATCGAATGCTCATACATTCACAAACCTTTAATGTAAGCGTAACACTTTTCTTTAGTATTTCAAATAACATTGAATGTTAAATGTCAGCTGTTCTTGTTTCAAGCCTTTAATTATCATCTCACTCTCCATAAAACATACATTTAAACATTTTAGATTATTATCGACACACTTTAAATCACGACAGGCCAAGTTCATTCGGTGACTGTCTCTACTGAACTATTTATCGTAGAGCTCTTATATGTGTGAAACGCACGGAAGACACAGCAGGCTAGCACAGCGCAGCACAGCATATTATGTGTGAATCCAATTTAATGGTTCCCCTCGTTTGTCTCAAAGCTTCGAATACTCGTGGATCTCGTTTGTATTAAACTAGTGGTCTCTTGGATGCTATCTTAAATAATGTTTGTCCTTTTTACCCTTGCAAATACTGCTGCAAGAAAAATTACTTGTAAAACTATTAAAAAGGTTGTTCTATTAAAAAAAAAAAAAACAATATGTTTATACTATTTCAAAGTCA
The DNA here is from genome assembly GCA_003012365.1 of Medauroidea extradentata. Taxonomy (NCBI): domain Eukaryota; kingdom Metazoa; phylum Arthropoda; class Insecta; order Phasmatodea; family Phasmatidae; genus Medauroidea; species Medauroidea extradentata. The sequence continues at coordinate 8,736 of PNEQ01030908.1, forward strand.
TACAGTAATTTTATTTTGCTCATAAATTTAACGTAATTACTAAAAAACTGATAACTATTTATTATGTGTAATTAGTTTGAGATATAAATTGCGTACATTCAAGGATTCAAACATGAAACTTTGCAATTGGTAACCGCGTGCCTTAGATCTGGGCCACAGTAACTATATGATTCCCGAAAACCAGAGGTTTAGGTGAACTAAACAAAAAAAAATTGTTTCAATTTCTTTACAAAGAAAATTCGTGTAGCTTTATAAACAAACTAGCGGTCCTTTTGCGGCTTCACTCGCATGTACTATAGAAAAGAGTAACTGACTTCTAATTACGTATTAATTGATGGTGTTACTATATTCTCTGTATATCTTTAAAACAACAAATACAATCAGCTTTATCCAGTCCACTTAGCAGAGCATGCTTCAATTGCAAAACATATTTGTTTTTAATTCATCTTTATTTTGCTATAAAATAGCTGCCCGGCTGCGGCTCTGCCGCGTGAAATTATGTAATGTAAACAGTAACTCTGGATAAAATATGCTAGCATACTCAATAGCAAATAAATTGTCTTAGCTCAGTGTAAAGAGTGCGCGCAATATGCTCGTATGATGTCTTAATAATTCCCATTGCAAAGTCTTGCACGGGATACGAACATGTAACCTCACCCTTCCCAAACCAAGAACTTTATACAATACCTGAGTGAATGCTTAAAGGCAGGCCGTGATAATTCTTCCGTGTGTGGTGGCTACAGTCCAAAGAGGTTTTATTTGTGAGTAGTTTGATAAAAAGTAACAACTGTTGAATTATTTCCCCATGACCATTGTCTTTTTTCAGGTGACAGTAACATTTTACTGCTTTTCACATCCTTAATTTTCGAGTTTCATAAAATCCTGAATTAGATTTGTAGATATTTACTTAAGCTTCATTCTTATCAAAAAATCATCTCAATATCTCAACGATGTGTAAGCGGTACAGATGATTAATTGAAAACACATTTTATTTTTATCAGCTTTCAAGGACAAATTTCGAAAAATTAGAAATCACTTTTTTATATTTACGTAAGATATGTTTTAAAGCAAAAACCATTTCAATATTTCTACTGGTTTAGGAGATAAGTGGGATTAATTAAAAACACGTTTTATTTTTTTAACAGCTTTCAAGGACAAATTTTGAAAAATTCTAAAGTACTCTTTAGATATTTACTTAAGCATCATTTAAAAGGAAAAACCACCTCACTATCTGAAATGGTTTAGGAGAAATCATGGATTAATGAAAAACACATTTTACGGCTTTTCACCCCCTTAATTTTCGAATTTCGCAAACTCGAAAAATTTGCAAATATGTATTTCTATGAGCAATATTTTTAAGTTAAAAAAATTATTAATGCTTGTCCGGTTAATGAGATATCAGGGATTCTTTGACAACACATTTCACCCTTGTGGTGTCCTTTGGCCAAAAGCAACTATTCAAGGGCACCACAATAATTTCTTATTAAAGGGAAAGTGAAATTTATCCCAAGCAAGGATAAACCTCATATCTCAGCAACAATAATTTAAAAAAAAAAAGGATTCAAAAAGTTCTGCGCGACTCATTACATAATAACTTCACTAATTTTATTACACAAAAACACTACACTTCAAACTACACTAAGCAGGTACATGGTATTATTACAATTTAACGGCATATTTGTTGCCTACGCTTAACCATTGAAAATCCAATTAACAATGCTATA
>PNEQ01030909.1:0-10459 GCA_003012365.1 Medauroidea extradentata
TTTTTTTTTTTTTTTTTTTTTTTTTTCACAATTTTTAAAGTTGACAGGTGGTTTACGTTAACTAGTATGACACAACACTTAGGGTGGAATTCATAGTCAAAGTCTTGTTTGGCAAATAAATAAGTAGTATTTCATAAATAAGGTAGACTAAGGGAAAAAGTGGGTTTATATGCACTCTAAGTGACTGCAGCTGTCTTGTGTAGTGTGAGATTATGCTTGGTTTACAGATGAGCTACAGAGACAATTTCCGCCCGGACAGCATGATGCTGGACCCAAACACTGTCAGCTCACGCGTGTATGTTGGCAGCCTGCCGGTCACTGAGATCACCAAGGGAGATTTGGAAGAGCGCTTCTCCAAGCACGGCAATGTGTTGGGTGAGGGACTCACTGTAGAAAAACTTACATGATTATTATGTTTACTTTTGACACGTCACCTTTCATGGAACAACTACTTAATCTAAATATGCACTGTCAACTCTCGATTATCTGCAGTGGTAAATATTATGAGTAGCTACTTATTGTGTACTGCCCAAATTAATGATTTTAAAGGAATAGTTTATTAATGAAAAATGTTTCTATAGATGTTAGAAATGTCGTAAATAAAGAAAATTGTAGTAGTACTTACATAGAAATTTTCTTTTTTTTATTGGGTTATAGGTTTAGTTATTTTGCTGTTAAGTTTTCCATTTTTCATTAGGTTAGGTTACTTACACAAAATGTAAAACTTACTGGTAATGTAACCAAAACTAATCTAACATAACCAATGTAAGTGGCAGTGTTGGTTGAGGGGTCAGACCTCTCGCCTTCCACCAAGGCGATCCGGGTTCAATTCCTGGCGGGGTATGTCCCCAGATTTTCTTATGTGGGAATCGTGCCGTACGATGCTGCTGGCCAGCTGGCGAATATTCTCGGGGATGTCCCGTTTCGCCTGCCTGTTCCAGACCTGCCAACTTTTACGGATTGTCCGTAATTTGTACGGAAATCTCGAGATATTACGGTTTTACGGACGTATCTAAAAAATTTACAAATTTTCTGTGTGCTGGCGAAATCGCACAATTTCCAACGCCGTGCTACCTTGAGTACCTTAAATATCGTATTTATGGTACATATATCGTACTTTATACTGAGTTATCGTGTTGTAAATAGCGAAGTAAGCAGATGATGCCGTACTTTCGGGAATAATTGTACTACATCTGTAGCCAATGTACCATATTATTTATTTCTCGATTATAACTCTAACTGCAGAGTCGAGCCGATCAGGTCAAATCTTGTCGTTTCGACAGTCTGTTGTTTTCAAAATGGCATTGGTTGTGGCTCGTCTGTTTACGTGCGTTGTGGTACGCGATTTTTTGGATTCTGTGAACCTAATTTGCCTTTCATATTGACTATTTGTGTGTACTAATTTAAAGAAAACGTAACTCAGGAAAATGTGAAGAGACGAAATCATAAGAAAGTTTTATCTCGTTGCGTATGTGTAGCCCGGCGACGTTTGGTATGTAAACAATTATTTTAGGCCATTTACAAACTTTTAATTAATTATTTTGACAGTAGATTTGAGGTCAGGTGCTTCCTTTATAAACAGTTGCGTATTTAGCGTTCGCAAAACGTAGGAATATAAATAAAATTTAAGACGTGAAAATATAACCTCATAGGCTGTGTTTACCCAGTGTGTTGTGTTCACACAATTGTAAGAAAACGTGGAACTGTGCGGTACTGGAAATTGTTTAACAACCAGGTACCTAATATTAAAATGGCCTTCTGTGTGGAAAAATAAAATCAAACTAATCAACTACACCTAACCAAGTACATAGGTTTGTGTGAATGTTTCAATAAATATTTAGAGTTGTATTTGTATTTTTTTCTGATACAACAATGTACTATAACGTTCAGTAGTTTATTTCCCCTATTAGTTTACTGTATTTTATGATGTAAGCAACGGTGGCAAATAATTTTATAGTGTATTTAAAATATTTGTATGTTCAGTTTTAACGTAAGTAGCTTTGTAGACCAATACTATTAATACAATTATTTTTTAATAGCAGTTAATCATACACAGCACTTGAAATGTCGCGTTTGATTTACGTCAAATTTTAAATATTTTGGAAGTCTTACTGATAGGAATTTTTGGAAGTTGGCAGGTCTGCCATTCATTCAGGCGCTGCTCCATACTCACCTCATATCCTCTCTCATGCTCACCCTAACCAATGTAACCTAACCTAATGAAAAGTGGAAAATTTTTAAACTTAGAACACATAAATTTTTACGTACAACTACGTCTTAACATCTATGGAATAATTTTTCATTAATAAACTATATTTCTAAAATCAGTAGTTTGGCTGGTACAGAGTGAGTAGTGTTTCCATAGGTTAAGTAATGTCTGGTGCATCGTAAGGAGTAACACTAACATTTTTGTTTTACATGATTATATAAAACATTGCTTTTACAACACTACTTCAATTTGATGACACTAGTTTTTTATTTATTCATAAAACATCCAATATGCACAGTACATAACTGCAGTGGACTTATCTTAATTTAAATTACCAAACAAAAGTTTATTATGTATATTATATTGACTAGAATGATGCTCAACGCAAAATCGATGTAAAGAAATTATATGATAATACTGTATTGTCCTTACAGAATATGAAGTAAAATCTATCAAATATATATTTTTTTTAGAATGAAACTATATATACATATACACTAGAAGTGGCATTACAACATTGCAAATAATAGTCATTACAAGAATATGGAGTAAGATCTATCATATATTTTTTAAGTAAAATTTAAAATCTTCCAATTCCTATTTAATAAAATATTATATAGCTCCATAGGTAATCCATTTAACAATTTTAGGCCCATAAAAAGGATTAGTCTTATATTTATTAGTAGAGTGAAAGGGAAGGTGATTTTGATATAAATATCTAGTCCTATAATTATGGATAACTGCATTTTTCTGAATACTTTGTTCAAATTAAGACACCAATTATATTCTTAGAAGGAACCAGCAACAAACTCTTAAGTTATTACAGCATAAATTCACATTTTCTTTTATTTCCTGAACTTCCTTTTTTAATTTACGTTCCTGACAACTTCCATACGGAAGTTCTTAGGCCTACGTAGAAAAGCTATAGTTATTCGGAAATTAATCAATAAAGGGGTTTTCGGCGTGAGAAAAACTTGCTGCGACGCAAAAGAAGTGATGAAAGAGAGAGAACGAAGTAATACGTATGCCAACTATGACTATCCCTATTTAAATACCACATGTTAATAACATTTTTGTGTAAGTAATTGCTCTGTTAAGATTTTGGAACGATTTTGTTAGTTTTATATGTAGATTAAATGTAACCAATTTTTATTTCATAGAAATATGTAAGAATAAAAAACTGAAAACAAATGTACACACATCTTTCAAACATTGGTGTTGAAACATAGTTGGTACCTTGACATGAAATGAATATGGATCAGTGCTGGAATGAAGGGGTGGGAGAAACGGGAGAACCTCGAAAAACCCGCTGACCAACGGCATAAAAGGGTACAATAGTTTCCAGAATTGGATTTTTACTGTACAGTTGAGTACAAATAAATATTTTCTTTATTAAATAATCTTGAAATGGTTTGATATGACAGCTTTAATTAATATTGAGAATGTTTTTTTAACAAATTATATGTAGGCATATTATATGTATGTGTGTTTATGAGCAGTTCTGTACATTATACATACAGTATAACGTGCACTCGAAAAACGAGCCCATTTTCGTTATGTTATTACAAGCAGATATAGTACTTAAATCTCGACCCATGTATAAGTGTACTCAAATGAAAAAAGTTATGACCTTATGACCTAGTTGCAAACGTCGTAAAAGTCTTCCTACTAAAATATTCTTGCCATTGGGAGTACAGCTTTGCCATGAACACAACTGTAACTTGTGTTAATTAGAACATTGTTTAGACAGCCTATATACATGCTAGGTCCTTAGTTATTTGTGCTATTTTGACATCCCTGTTCATTTATATGTGTACTGTTGTTACCCGCGACTTCGTTAGCGTAATTTTCTTTTTATCCACACTAAAATTTTTGGAAAATCCGTTCTTATCTTTCCTTTAATTATCTTTGTTAGGAACTTCCGCGGGTGCATATTGCTGTTACCAGTGACTTCGTTAGTGTAGTTTTCTATTTATAATGCACACTACAATTTTTAGGAAACCCATTCTGCCCCACCCTCCTTCACATTATTATTATTATTATTAATTTTTGTTAAAACCTTTGCAGTATGCGTAGCTGTTACCCGCAACTTTATTTGTATAGTTTTCAATTTAAAGCACACCAAAATTGTTGGGGACCCCCCATTCTGTCCCATCCTCTGTCCCCTTAATTTTTGTTGGATATTGTCGTGGGTTTACGTAGGTTTTACCCATTACTTTGCGTAATTTTCAGTTTAATGAACATAAAAAAAATTTGGGGACCTCAATCTCCCCCACACTCCCTTCCTTTATTTTTATTTTTTATATGATTATTTAATTTTCCTTTCGGAGGTGCACGCAGCTGTTACCCGTGACTTTGATCGCATTATTTTCTATTTTCAGCAAACTGTGCCCAACTTTTGGACGTCAAATTAAGAGTTGTTTCCCACAAACATTTTTTGAGGCCACAGTTTTGGTATAATCTCATTTAAAAGTCGTGATTTTACTGTTTTCACGACTTACCCAAAGTAAATCTATGCAAATGATTGAATTGAGACAATGTACGTAAACAGTGAATGGAGTCAGGTACACCAAAAATTAACTGAACTTTTTAAAAGTCAGGTACAATCGCGAGTCTAAAATTCTCTAATGTTTAAGAATATTCAACAATTTTTTAAATTACCAACTTTTCTAGGTGTTATCATAGAGGTATCTTGTTGCAGCGTACTGTATTTACTTTCACTATAAATTGTCTCATTTTGTTAATTTTGATAGGATTTACTCTGGGTAAGTAGCAAAAACAGTAAACTTGCGACTTTGACACGCGATAATACAAAAACTGTGGTACCTAAAACTATTTTGTCTGGGAGAAGTAACACTTAATTTACAGTCACAAATACGGGCAGAGTTTGATGTAAATATAAAGTTACGAAATTTTAGGTGCAGAGCACATTTAACACAAATTAAACTTGGGTTGTACACCTTGCCAGAGGAATGGTGCACGAATAAGTGATCGTACGGGGAACTGACTGGCACAAGTGAAATAATTAAATTTTTGGTATGCATTGCAAAGATCTTCAGATCCTACTCAACAAATCTTCAATTTTTATTTCACTGTCATCTTTTTTTAAATAAAAATGGGAATCGTAAAAACTGTAACTTATTTTGTAGGAATACATTTTCAAAATTCATATTCGTCGGCTGCATCGTTGTCGTAGTGTTATATTTGCAGAGTGTACAACTGCGGTGCAATGACTGGAACGATTTACTATAACACATAAGAGGCAGCTGGACAAACACGTCAAAGGCATTCAATAAATATTAATGAACCATAAAGGAATGGCGGGCGAAGTCCTTTCGGAACACACAAACGAGTACACAAATTATAATGAAATGTCCGCAGCAAGGCATTTAAAAAGAATGACAAGAACTAAGACATTTCTCAAATTCAGACACTTACGATGTTCCCAGAGAAAACCAACTGGGCACGCTAATTTGGTGCAGCATGTTATATAAATTCACACTTTCATATCTTATCTATGTGTTCCTGACAGAACTTGTATGTGAGTACCTGCATAGAAAGGCTAAAATTATTCAGCATTTGGATTTGAGAATCTTGAAAAGTTGTCTTCAACGGGAATTATTGTACACTGTAAATAGGTTTGTTTATGTGTAAGTGTAACTCAGAGTGTCCAAATTTTTAGCTGTACAGAAGTCAAAATAATTTTCTACTTATAGAGTTGAATGAGAGGTGGACATTATCTGTGCATGTATCCTATGAAATTGTGTGGTTTTGAAAGAACATCAATATCTTAACATTAAAGTAAGATGTTCATGCCAGTCTAATATATTTGGTCAAGGTGAAAAAAATATTTTGCCGTGTAATGTCTGTAGTACACTTCAAATTAAAAACTAAAATATTACTGGCTCAAGCCCAAAGAATTACATAAATTACTAGCTGTTGCCCACGACTTCGTTTGCGTGGAGTTATTATTAATTTTTTTTTTTTTTGGAAAAATTATTTTAAAGAAGTATGCTGAAATAGGACATTTCACTTGTAAAGTTGAATGTAATATCAGGTAAAAATAAGGTAAGTTTGGCTGTTGATTTGTTTGAATATGTCATGGTAGCATACGTGTAAACATGAAAGCTAGGATTTTAAGAATACTTCTACAACAATGTCCTCTATCATTTTGAGGGTAACATCAAAATAACCAGGCTGTATGAGCATTTTGAATTTTGGGTGAATTCCCGGCCTAATCACTTCAAAACTTTACACGAGGGAATTGTTTCAGAGGTTGGGACCAGCACACCAACATGGCAGTGACTGACTTGAAAGTGAAGATTTTGGTCAGCGCTTAACATCTAGGTTTTTAGCGCTGGTGAGGGGTGATACAAGGTTGGTATAAAGTAGCGCAGAAATAAAAGGACCGGAGAAACTGGAGATCCCCGAGGAAACCCGCCTACCAACGGCATCATCCGGCACGATTCCCACACGCCAAATCCAAAGTTTGACCCTGCCAGGACTCGAGCTTGGATCGCCTTGGTGAGAGGCGAAATGTCTGACCATTCGGCCACTGCGACCCCTACCCCACCACGTGGGTAAAATTAAATGAGATACTGCAATTTTCAGAAATGTTATAAGTTTTAATTAGTGAAACGAGGAAAAAGTTTTACACACACACACACGTATCCCCATTTCATATAAGCTGTGGCCTGTGGCATCCTAAACTATAGTCTGCTACATATCAATGTTGAAAATTTCTTTGATTTTTTTATGAATTTAATATTTATTCTCTGCGGAAGATATACACAGGAAAATAATACCTTGTTATTTTTCACTCCTGTTGTCTGTTGTGACAATGCTAAGGAGTTCACATGAATGTTCTAAGATGCTAAAGAAATCAACTTAATTTAGTTATCATTAACTTGAAATGAATTTCTGAATTTACCAAAATTATCATTCGCATTGACAGACGTCACTTGCTGCATATAGTGGTCAAATTCATGAATCAGCAGTCGATATCAGGTGATAAAGAACTGTAAAATTAACGATTATTGGTGCACACATACTCTCACAAAAATATACATCCATAGCTATTAAGTGTGTAGAAGACAATTATGAACCTAAAAGAAAGAAAAAATTTGCTGTATTGAAATATTTAATGTATGAGAATGTTGAATGCAGGTCGTTCACGCTAAACGTAAAATTTTGAGATGACCATTTTACGAATCTCGGACCATTATTGGGCCTACTTATACTTCAAATTAACAATGGTTTCTTTATGACTTTAGTGATTGAAAGCGAATTACCAAATGTAATTTCCTGTATTCGGTAACATTATTGAAATAAAATCTATGCTAGGTCGTCAAAATGTTGTGTAGACCTATATTGTGAATGCAGAATGGCGTGTGCATTCTGTTAAAAATAATTTTCCTAGAATCTGTAATAAGCTGATGTACAAATCTGCATTTTTTGTACATTTTAAATACAGTGAACCCTCGATAACTCAGACTAAAAGGGGGAAGAAGCTGTCCGAGTTACAATTTGTCCGTGTTATCGTGGTGTGTCCGGGGAGGTAGGGTAAATCAGTCATTAATCACAAGAAACGTGAAGAAATTAGTACGCTATTATTTCTACAAGCAAAAGAGGCTGCAATAAATACTGTTTTGAACGTAACTATTGTATCAAGTTACGGGAGGGCCGCCATGCAGTGGGAAAATTAACGTAACGTGGAGGACAATAAAATAGTGTCAAACAATGTGGGCAGTCAGATCTTTATTTATTTTTTCATGCTGCTATTTCTGGCTGATCTTTTTTTTTTTTTATCTCTGTGCTAGGAACTGGCACCAGGCACCCTTCTATCACATAAAAGTTTTCGTCTGGCCGGCGACAGCCAATGTGTCTGCATGTGTGAGAGAGATAAGAAATGATCCTTGGAGATAAGCTAGGGAGGTTGCGAGTGGAAGTAGTCAAGGTCAACCGGTACAGTCTCGTGCAATACAAACGCAGCTCGTGACCACACGCATCTCACACAAGATGTTTACATTGAAAAATACCTTACGTCCGTATGTCATAGCGTAGGGGCAGCAGCCAACTGCTAGCCTGATAGTTACTCTACCCTCCTGCAAAGTTACAAAGGTATAAAAATAATTTTCCTCGCATACATGAATAGAAACGGTTCTGTAATTAACAATCCTTCTGGGTGACTGTACATTATGTGAACACATTTTAACACTACCAATTTTAAAATTTAATTTTATGTATGTAAACTGCATCATAGAACACATAATTTACTGTTTTATTCTTACAAAAATTGTCATATAAAGCAATAAAATTTTAATCATGTTCTACAGAGTTACCGTATTTACTCGCGTAATCGCCGCATATTTTTGACCAAATTTTAGGCCCAAAAAATGGGGTGCGGCCATTATAAGGGGTTTTCAAAAAAATTACCTTCTAAATTTTTTTGGTGTAGAATATAACAAATGTGCATTTTTTAAATATATTTACTTGTTCATAACGTGACCATTTCTTCTAAAATAAAGAAAAAGATTTTGTCGGTGTATAGTAAACATGAAAAAATTATGACTACAAAATCTTGTTAATCCATTAATGTGCGTCACTCAATGAAAATCGTTTAAAATTATCCCGCATAAGATGTTTACATTTTACGGTACATTACATGTACGCTATTATTTCCCGTGAAGTAGTTTATAATCGAATCCGATTCACGCTTAAAACGTAACAATTCTCCAGACGCTGTTACGTTATCAACAGAGCATCATCAAACAGCGAGCGTGACTCATCGTGTCCAGCTTGGGCATGGATGTTGTGTTGTTCTTTCACCACTCACATCGACTCTTGAAAACATTGTTGTTAAAGGGGCGTAAAACCCCCCTCTCACCAATTTTTCTACATCGCAATGCGAAGTGTGGTGGCACTATTCTCCTTCACACACATACCACGTGCTCGTTGTACCTACGCTGACCACGTGCTCGCACAAACGCGCCCTCTGATTCATCCGTAGAATATTGCTGGATTCGATATGTCCTCGGCTAGCTGAAGGTTCAGTGATAGAGTTACAAGCTCTTACCTCAGTGTCGTGGGTACGAGAAGAGAAGAGCGAAAATCACCAAATATAAATATTGTTAGATGCACCCTGGGATTACTATTACCAGTAAGTGATGAAAGTACAATTTAGTAGCACGATGTTTATTGAATACTCAGATTCAATCTACGCGACACAGTTACAAATCCCTGTACAACACACGCGGTGGGCTCTCACCTCAAAAACCAACTCTCAATTTATACTGTAAAAAATATATATAGCTAAATTCGGAACAAAATAAATTAAATGCGCAGCCCGATGGCTCACGTTACCAAAAAGAAAGGTGCTGTAGCCCCGATGTTAAAGGATCTCCATGGCACGTGTGCCCGCAGGAGCTCTCCCCGCACACGTCCGATCACTTCGACAGTCAGATAGCTAAGACCGGGAAGCTGAGCTCCCAGCATTCTTCTCACTCTTCACAGGAAGTGCCCACAGATGGCGCACCACGGCATGATCTTCCTAGGTTAGCACTCTACCTACCGAGAGCATTCCTAAACTCATTGAAACGTTTGTTTCCTCGGATAAATCACATTATTCCAGCATCCATTTACCATACTTCATCGCGCTCGGCGATCCTTAAGGCTATACATATCTCTGGGCAATCCACAGGAAGGAAAAATTACAAGATGGCATTCTCCCTTAATGAAACAATAACAAATGATTTTCCATACGTGATTACACTTTCCTTAGCCCTGAATGCTCTCGCCTGTCACACATTACCCTCAAATTGTTAACGGAAATTACTTGTATTTATGGTGCAGCCCACCGCTCGTAAATTAATGGTTTTTATACATTAATTACAATTGAAAATACATCTACTTTAATTGAAAGTGTCCTGCTGCACTTCTTCTGCTGTCTACACCAACATAGAGGTGTTGAGTCCCAGTTTTACGACTTACATATGGGTCATTCCATGGAAAATCACCCAATTTCAAATATTTTGGTTGCTGACCCATTTTGAAAAAAATTTGAAATTTTGTCACACATAATGTACATATTTCAACAGTGCAAACCCAAAGTTATTGATTTTTATCTGCCCTCATTTTGATTTTACAGAACAAAATGGCCGGTACCGTGTACCAAAATTTACATTTTCAAGAGTTTTTGTATTGTTTAATATCTTGATATCCATAAAAGATACAAAGTCATGTGTTATCTCA
>PNEQ01030910.1:0-10459 GCA_003012365.1 Medauroidea extradentata
AGAACTTCGAAGATGTAATTGCAGTTTTCAATGATCCACATTCATCGCATGACGCAGTTCATAAAGCAGGCTGCAAGTTTTTCATGGCAGTGTATGGAGCTCCCGAGAAATGCACTTCTTTGAATGAGTATCGGTACCAGTGCTTTTGTAGGTATGCAGCTAAACAACGAATGAATCTTGCCTCTTTACCACCCACAGATGATGCGGCAAGACAACATTCATATAGAGTCTACCATCAAGTGCAGCTATGGCAAGGTGTGGAAAAGACACCTGAATCATGGGGTTGGAGGAAGATGGACAAAATATTATGCCCTAATCCAACCAACATTGCTGCAGCACCAGATGCACTTTTGAAGATGATCTCCTGCAAATGTACAAAAGGGTGTGGATCTTCTTGCGGATTCAAAAAGATGGGCCTGAAATGTTCTACAATTTGCAGTTATTGTCAAGGAATCTCTTGCCTCAACAAGCAGCCTTGTGATGACAGTGAAGACGATATTGAAGAAATCCCAGATAACCTCGTCGAAATCATGGATAATGAAGACTAAATTATTATCACCCAAGCTAGTTCAAGATGGACAACGAAAATACGGAAACACAGAAGAATGAGAGTGGTTATATGCCTCCTGGGGATTCCACTATAAAAAAAACGCGCCAAGTATCCTACGTCTTGCGTGGTGTGGAAATGGATCTAGGCCAGAAGGGGAGAGGAATAAAGGAAAGAAAAAATGATTTGACTCATTACAGGCCCTTTGAAATTTGAAATTAGCATAAAGTTAAGATAAAGCAAACCGTCCCATTTAATAAAAACCTTTCTGTTAGGAAAAATACATGACATGAAAGCATATTATTGAGGATAGTGGGACCACTGCTATCTTTCTGGAGCCCATATCTCAAAAACCATGCATCCTACGAAAAAAATTGTTATGGCCAATTTTGTAGAAAATATTACGTAGAACATTTTATGTCAGAACATATTTTGCGATAAAACTTACCAAAATCGATAATAAAACGAAAAACCCGTTTTGGCCGCCATTTTTTCAATATGGCGGCCTAAGCTCCAGTCGGATTTATCAAGACTTTCAGTATGTTGAAGAGGAAGGTCGAATACCTATGTCTGCCAAAATTCAGCTTATTATGAATTTTTTCCGCTAAAAAACCTAAAGTGACTGGACTATGAAGCAGCAACGAGCTCTTCACCAGGACCCTATTGAAAACTAAATTGGATTAATTCGTCCGTACTGCGGTGTAAATCACAGTCCAACATTTCCTCAGTTAGCATGAGCTATTAAAACTGCTATTGTGAATGGTTTGGCACTCAAAGGATTGACAGGAAACTGCTCGGCAAATGATGCTACTGTCATAAGTGACTTTCGAACCTTCCTTGTTAATGAACTGGAAGAAAAACAGGAAGGACTGAGAACGTCTCAACTGATCAAATTGAAAATAAAGATACTTGTCAGGAAGTACTCGCTCAAATTGAAACTGCTGTGGAAACTGGAGATCAGGCCGGTCTTTCAGTAGCTAAATCGTTTGTAAACTTCTGGGTACATTGAACTGTGATGATAAAAGAGTCTTTTAACGGGTAGTAACTTAAGATTTTTGCAATGCTGCAATTACATTCAAAGAGTACTTGCACATGTCTGGCAAACTTACATGCCCTTCACAAGACCTGGTAGCATACGTTGCAAAGTTTGCTATAGTATTTGATGAGTTCATGGTCTCAAACAGCCACATTGATAGACTTCTGTATTCGATGTATCAGCATGCTGAGAATGTAATTCAGTTGTCCTAGTTCAAACATGCAGGTTGTGATCAGTTTGAGCTTCGAAAAGGAATCGTAGAAGCTGCTGCAGATAATTAGGTTCGACGGTGGTGCAAGAGTCAACCGGAATTTGGCAACATCAAAAAGAATTCAGCAACAGACTAAAAAAAATGTATACTAACACACACATAATACTGGTGCTCATAGGTTTGTGTTGATACCATTTTGAAATATTGTGTTTTTTACATTATCATGCTGCAGTTGTTTGCTCTAATTTGTCTGGTATTGTTCTTTGGTTTCAAGTATTACTTACATATTTTTTAATCAATACCATAACTCATTACATTTCATTGAAGTGCTGTTGTAGACTTTTACTTGTTGGACTTTTGCTTCTTGTTTTCATATATTATTTTTATTTCTGCAATTATTCACTGTAATTCGTTAGCTCACAACTATCGTCGGTTCAAGTTTGTGTAGTGATGCTTTTTGTTTTTAAGAATTCTTTAATTTTTAATTTTTTAAAATTTCTGTCATAACTGATTGTAATTTATTAGTTCACTGCTATAGTTGATTCCAATTCGTGAGATTTGCTTCTTGTTTACAAGAACTGCTATTTTTTTTTTTTCATAACTGGTTGTTCCTAACTGTTATTCATATTTTTCTTAAATATTATTGTTTTTTAATCATAGCACTCATGAAATAATGTATTTCATCAGCATGTTGCTATTATTAGTGTTCATTTGTAAACTGTTGCTTCTTGTTTACAAATATTGTTGACTTTCAGTATTCATCATTTCTATAGTAACTAATCGTACTTCTGTTTCTTAAATTTGCTGCTGTTTATAGTTTCTGTAGTGTTTTTTCTTGTTTTAAAACTTTGTTGATATTTTAATATTGCTACTATATGTGTATATAGTTTATTAATAAGCTGCTGTTGAATGTTCCTTTCTGTTTGGTATTGATCTTCAGAATTTTTTGTAACATTAGTTGAAACTAACAATCCGCATGCTCTGCCAACAGACGTAAAATTTATTATACGTGCGGCAGCCTAACTGCATGGCGAACCCGTCGGGTTCATCACCCCTCTCGTATGACCAAGCGGTACCCGACAGAAGTGCGGCAATCGTCATTGCGCCGCGCCAGACCACTGCTGCTACCAACATCGCTTCGTCAGGACCTCCTTCGACCAGCGATGTCGAGGTCGCGTCCGAAGAAACTGCGGAACCAACTGGCTTAATTTATATCTTCAATCAAACACCTATCATTTGGCAGGAATTGCATTTTATGTGCAACCATTTTTACGATCGATGATATATAAGTTAAAAATAGTTCTGAAAGTAAATTTCTGTTTGTACCGACAAATGTGGATACTATGACCTCAGGAGTAATATTAACGGATTCAGAATGTTTATTTCATTTCATTTGGTGTAGATATGAGAAATTATATCTAAATGGAACAAAACTTACTGGTTTAAATACTTAACTACAAGCCTACATACTTATTTTTCTTTAAATGGTACCAAAAGAAAATTATTTTGATCAAATAAAATAAATTGGAGTAAAGCCATTCGAGATAAAATGAGCACTAAAAGCTAAAACTTTAAAAAGCTCATCAGCTGTTACTGCGTATAATTATACATTTAAGTTACAATAGTTGCAGTTATCCATGTATGGTTGGCACCGAATTACCAAATGTAGCTCTTTTATTTTCGTATTTAATTACAGCATTACTGAAATAAATAAAACAAAATTGAACAGAAATTGTTTGTGTTCCTGACTACATAATTTGACCAACACAAAGTGACACGACCGGGTTGTTGGACATTAACTGTCGTCTGAACACCACTTCTGGCCACCTTCTGCACTGCAGAAGCTGTCAGTTCAAAACCACACCGAGAAGAAGCGTAGTTTGTTTAGATTGTCCATTGTGCAACAAATAATAATTTCTTATAATACATTCAAAACTATTAGAAGCGACTTTATGAATACAAATGCCAAATGGTGTGCAGTTAGATTGTTTCCTTTTACAATTGCTGGCTTTTGTACATATTTGGAATTACAATTAACTTAGTATATAGGTACCATAGGTAACATTTTTTCGGAGAAATACAATTTATATAAAACCATTGTACAAGACTACGTAAACAAAAACACATGGCAACGTTTATGTTCAAATGCAGCAGGAAGATAAAATTGGGTGAAAATATAAATTTTGCAGGGTGTTTTATTGATCACTTTATCCCGATACACCTATGTAACTTCTAAACTCAGGTGTACTTTATTACGTAAATTAAGTGTAACGTATTGTTAAGACATGTACTGTTTTTGTACAGTATATTGGTCATGTCATAAATGATTTGCCTATTTAGGTTCTATGGACTTGCTCCAATGATAGGACACACAATAAATCTACATACAATATCACATATAGTAAATTGCATTAAATTGTTCGAAATGTATTGATCGTGTTAATAACAGGTAACAAATTGAGTGCCCTATTTAATAAGTGTGTATGCAAGAAAAATATGTTATGTTTCACAAATGTGCATGTTTTGAATGTACACATATCAGTTTTTGGATGAATTATTGTGTGCCTGATCTCGCGTTTTTCAGGAATTGTGAAATGGCTGGATGCTGTACATAAAATAGGCAGTTATTTACAAAGAAATTTTGTGCGGTAGCCATCTTTTCTCTTCAGACTATTTATTTCCATAAAGTAAAAAATTTCATAGAAATGTAGTACCATCAGTTTTTGTAAATGGAGGTGGCTGTGCAAAAACGGCCCACTTCCACCACACTCAAAATAACAGTCCAGTTTTTCTGAAGTACATGCTCTCTCATATTTGTCTCCATCATTACTCCAGTTCCTTAAAACCTATCTCAATTTCCAGTATTGACAAACCCACAGACACCTCCCCAGTATGTCATGTGAGATGCAGAATATACCTGAATGAAATTGATTTATCTTGTTTGAACAATTAATCTGTAAACATGCTTGCAGTTCCTTTAGATGCAGTGACGAGGCCTAAAGAATCGTTCCTTCAAATTAATCGTACATTTTTGCATAAATTGAAGAGTAAGTAGAAAGAACGAAAAACAAATAACAAATCTTCTGAAAAGTTTTCGCGTAGCTCATATTAGTGATCTGGCACATAAAAAAGTAAAACTTCCGAGAAGTGCTACAGAAAACGAAAGCCTTAACGATATTGCAGAAAAAATTGTAAGAAAGAAGGATGCATGAAAGAGAGCATGTGTCTTAAAAGTGATCCACTTTCACTACAGCTTTCGAAAGGTATTAAGTCAGCAGCATTTCATCTTCTCCTATCCCAGTTGTGGGATGCGAAGTGCAAACAAAGAGGGAGACGATAGACTTTACAAAAGAAAATCACATCTCTCACAGTCTTGAAATGCAGCCCTACAGCCAAATGCTTGTTCTTCCTTGTAAAAGGACACTGACAACAATACTGAGTGCTGTTCTTTTAAATGTGAGATACATGCCAAAGAACCTGAATCGATGAAAGAGATTTTACCAACATCAAAGAAGAGTGGCCACTTTTGTTCTTTAGTATTTGAAGGGCTTGGGGCAATATAGTGCTATGCCACATTTCTCTGTAAATTGACCTAGTAGTACCAACAGACGCCAGAGAAGCAGCACTAACCAGTGACTGTAACAGATTGTAATGTTTGACCATAGGTAGCAGCACAAACACCACAGCTTCTTTTTGACTCCATGAAATAAGCTGAAAATATTTCAGCAAGAGTATCCTACGCCACACAAGTAAGACATAATGGTGCTACCCGAATCAAGCAGGGGAACGTCAGCCGCAAGGAAACGGTTGCATTTCTCAGAATCATCGAGTGATAGGATATGCTTGCTGATTCAGAAGAAGAATATCTTCCAGAAACATCAGATGACAGCTCACCTAGCGAAAAATCGTGTGAGGTACTTACGTTACATTTTCTTTAATGTGGCATAGCACTGTATTATTCAAATGTTTGGCAATATAGGGCTGCAATCTGTGATATTGTCGAAAAACACTTATGTAACTTTGAACATAAAAATAAGTATAAAGAAAGTTTACATTTTTAATTATTCTTTATCAGTACTAAGCATTTTATAACTGAAAACACTGAAGTTATTTTATTAAAAAATGTTGGGCATAGCACTATGTTGCTGAAACATATTCGTAAATGCAGGAATCTTGTTTTATTTTATCATTTGTGAATGAAAAATCATGCTGTACGTACAGATGGGGTCCAGTTCACAAATAAAGCCCATGTTTAACAGTTATGGGGACCACACAGCCATAATTATTTGGTATTTAATTTATTTCCCATTCATATGGCATGAAAAAGTGAACGCCAGTCTGCGCAAGCTTGAGAATAATAAATGTAATTTTCTTATTTTAATGTTAGTAGAGTAACATTATTACAATAGCATCGTGTCTCGAATCTTTCTTTTTATTATTTTTTGTGGTAACAGAACTACGAAAGAAGGCCTGCACTCAAGTGATTTAGCATGTTTTATTTATCTTAGGTAACCTTACCCAAATTTGTAGCGAGAAAAGCTTAGCTTTGCTTTACCATGGGGTGAATATTTTATTGCAAATATTTTTAGGAACATGTTCTTCAGTTATTTAGCACGTTGGACTCGCATTTGGGAGGACTCAGGCTCGATTTCCGGTCCGACCATCCTGATTTCGGTTTACAGTGGTTCACTGAAATCACTCCGGGGCCGCGGCGGCCGAGTGCTCAGAGTGCTCTCTTTTTACCAAGGTGATCTTGGTTCGATTCCCGTCGCGGTCGCCCAGATTTTCGCATGTGAGAATCGTGTCTGGACGATGCCATAGGTCGGCAGGTTTTTCTTGGGGTACTCCCGTTTTCCTTGCCATTCATTAGGCGCCACTCCATATTCACGTTTTGTCACCCCTCACCGGCAGCTATTAAAGAGCTGTAAAACCTTCTCCCTCCCTCCCGAAATCACTCCAGGCAAATCCTGGGATGGTTCCTTAACGAAGGCCATGACTGATTACTTCCCAAATTCCTTCCTTAAGTGTTCCTCTACCAAGACATCAGAACTGTTCGAGGGCACTCAAAATTGAGGGAGAATAATAATTATGTGTATGGTACAGTGTCATAATCATAAGGTGGGGAAAAGGGAAATCCCAAAGAAAATCCGCCCAACAACGACATTATCTGGTAACAATATTTTCAAAATGTTAAAATCTGTGTTAACCGCACTGGGGAGGGTAGTAGTAAATGCAATATTTTGTTTTTGTGGTAGATACAGTGAGACATGTCAGGCTGTAAAATGCTTATTTGGTTTTTCCATGTAACTTAACCACTTCAGTATAAAAAAATTACATCTGCATTTTGTTATTCTTATCAGAGGCAGAAGAAAGCTGTCAGGCCAACAGTTGCAACACTGCTGAAAACAAACGCAGGCCGTTGAAAAAAAGGACATCCAAAAAGTACAAAAAAATGAAGAGGAAAACGAGAAGAAACAAAGGCTCTCCTTACGTAAGTGAACTTTCAAAAAACAATGCAGCCAGCAAAAGAACTTGGACCTAATTGTAAGTGCAAGAATAGGTGTTAGATATGGCTTGAAAATCAGGAGTCTACAATATTCAATAATTTCTGGATTTATTTGATTTCAACACACAAAATGCGTATCTCTTCCCTCGCATCAAATGCGAACCAATAAAAAGAAAATATATAAAAAAGCGCAAACACACTAAAAATTCACGACGAACATGTTCGTATTCATACTATGTAAACATCTCTGGAAAGAATGTAGAAGTTTGTCGAGAGCAGTTTTTGTCA
The DNA here is from genome assembly GCA_003012365.1 of Medauroidea extradentata. Classification (NCBI taxonomy): domain Eukaryota; kingdom Metazoa; phylum Arthropoda; class Insecta; order Phasmatodea; family Phasmatidae; genus Medauroidea; species Medauroidea extradentata. The sequence goes on from PNEQ01030910.1 coordinate 7,589, forward strand.
TTACATGGCCAGCAAAATAATAGGGGGCGTCGAGGAAACGTTCAGAAGATGGTCGTAAAAGGATGTCTGCAAACTGACCGAAGGGGAAAGCATCCTAACAGGCCAAATAAATATGCAGAAGATGATGTGGAAAACGTTAGGACACACATCAGATTGATTCCAAATATGAGGATACGCCCTCTTGTTACTATGTAAATATTAAAGAGTGTTCTGTTTAACATTTCAGAGTTTGTGAAGGAAACCATGAGTGTAAATTAGCTTACAGAGAGAAACAGGGCTATGGTGTTTCCAGAGCAAACTTCCGACACCTGTGTGGACGTACTTTTAGACGGTCATGTGATGTGGCGGCTCGTGAGGCATCGGCGTCACGAGGTGCCGGCAGCTGGAAGGGAGGATTAATAGGCGGTCGCAGCGAGGAGATATAAGGGCTGACGAGCGTGGGCCCGGGGTTGTTGTCAATTAACAGTCAGGCAGTCAGCTAGTATTCAGCAGGCAGTCATTTAGTGATTGGCCGAAGATGGGCCGTTCCAGCGACGTCTGCGGAGATAGGCATTAAGGCCAGACCATCGGTGGGCGATCGGTCCCCGATGTGTAGTGTTATTTAACCTAGTTTTGTAAACGATTAGTCTACTCCACGTCGACACACGGAAACGTAAGTGTTAAATTTTTATAACTAAATTAAGTCTTCAGGTGTCGGAACTACAGTAAAATTAGTCACGCGAAAATGTTCTGTCTCAATAAGAGTGGTTGCAAGTTGGTAAGAGGGTTCCTGTCAAAGGAACAATCAGGGAGAAGAAGAAATGTATGTGCCAGGCATGACTGATTTTTAAATTATCTTTTCCTTAGCAACGGACGTGAAATATATTAGTTTGAGTATCATTTTAGGAGACTGACCAGTTGATAGGTTCGGACCATTAAAAAAAAAAACAAATTTTGCTAGTACCATCTTGTTTGGGTAATATAGGGTAAATAGATAACTTGAGCTTTCAGAGGTTAGCTGGGTCTTGAGTATAGAATGTGTTTGTCAGTTACTCTCATTTAGCTTAATCAATGAAGTGCCGGTACAAGACTGTATGTTAAATTGTTGTCTGAATCGTAGAGTCGTGATAGTTGCATGACAAAGCTAAGACATTTGTTTTTTCTGAGAAAGGATAGTAAAATTACCTCAAAATTAAATAACGTATTATCAATTACTAATGTTACTGTAGAGATTAAAACCTGGTGCAGGCAAGTTACGTTACGGCATTTGCATGATGTTCTGTAACTATGTACGTGTACCGCCATTTTGATTGGCGGTTGATAATGGTATGGTAAGAATGTTCTAGAGTGATACATTGCTGTTGCACGCACGGTAGAAATTATGTTTTGTAATTATCGTGGTGGGAAGGGAGAATGGGTGCTAAAGCCCTCATACTCAGTGGTATTAAGTAAGTTTAAGTATAAGTACTTGTCCATTGCGTGAACTGTCCGGGTTACTATCGTTCGCGGCCCCACCCCCTCCGAAGTTAAGCCTTGCCGCATATTCCTTAACTGGGGAAAGGAAGTCGCAACCCCATCTGGCGACTCGCTCAGAACACCGAGCAAGCCTGGTGAAGGCTTATATTTTCTCCTGGTGGCAGCATACCGTTTCCCTCCCCTTAACATCTAGGGTTGCGAACGGGCTCTACATACCGTCCTGGTAGAGAAGGAATGCCGCCTCGTGACACAAAATATCAGTCGCATTATTCGAGAAGCCAAAATCCATCAAAAGTTTACGTGAAAGGTGATTTGACTAAAGAATCTCTATACAGCGACTATTATGTACCGTGGAGCAAAGACAATGAACTCAAAGCTGTCAGTGCGGACAAGTACAGAAGAATATTTTGCACAGAGTTTAACATTGGATTTAAGATTCCTAAATCGGACACATGTAAAACATGTAATAAGGTACCTGTTGATAAAGAGATTGCTCGTTTTTGGCACCACTTAGTCGTAAGTGGTAGGTTTGAATCTGTTCAGCAGTGTTTTCTCATTCCAGGTCACACTTTTCTGCATTCCGACAGAGATTTTTCAAAAATTGAAAAATTCAAGAAAGCTCACTATGGAAATGTGTACACCTCTAATGAATGGGGAGACTTTATCCTGAAAAGTAGAAAAAAGGCACCTTTCATTGTTGTTCATATGACACTAGAAGATTTTTTCAACATGACTGACAGCTTTGTGAGCAGGATAAGAAAGATAACAACTGTAGACAATGGAAAATATGCTCTCAACTTTGCCTACTTACACAGTTTCAAATTCATGGCTGAAACTCTAGACTCAATAAGTCAAGTTCGCTGTAAATGGTGATAATCCCAGTTAATATTTTCAAGCTAGGCCGACCTTTAAGTAATGTCAAACCAAGTAGGAAGTACGCAGGATCTCTTCTGGTAGATGTAAAGAAATACAAATATTTGCAAGATCTACTGCAATTCATTCCCCCAGTGCACCATCCATTCTACATTCTACAACAAAATCAAGTATGAAGAGAACATTGATTGTGATAATGAAGATGAAGACAGCTTAGTTTCGGTTGGATAAATACAAATTTTGCAGAAAATTTTAACAAGTGTAACTATTGTTTTGTGTAACCAAAACTAATTTTCAGTGTATGCTAAGACAACATCAGTGTAAACTGTTTTGAAGGAATATTAGTATTGTTACAAGTTTGAGAGCACAAACTTTATATGTGGGCAATTCCCATGAGTTCTTTGGGATAGAGGTCTTATGATTACAAATAAAAGAGTTAAATTAAGTACTGGATTTAATAGCTCACAAAGCTACGAAATACACAAAACAGTAATCAACTAGAACTCTCACAACACAATTAGTTATGCACACAATTACTCCTGT
>PNEQ01030912.1:0-11687 GCA_003012365.1 Medauroidea extradentata
CATTCTAAAGATTTGGCGCATCAAAGAGGGGCCCAGAAAGGTAGATCTTACAGTCCTAAAATGTCTGACGAAAATATTAGAGAACCTCATTGGTTAAGGAGTTCAATGAAGAGGAAGGATTATGTGATGGACGAGGATGATTCATTAAATGAACCTGTAGAGCATACACTAGTAGTGTATGAAACAGACACTCTAGAGGAGTTTGTAGCAAAGTTTCCAAAGTCCAACTAGAGTAGTTAGAGGATATAGTTGTAGCGAAGGACATATAGCAACGAAACAACTCTAGGAAATGTTACAAATGTGGCATTGCAGGTCATATTGCCAAAGCAAAAGCAAGAAAAATAGTGATAATATTGCTGACATACAGTGGGTGTAATCACTCTGGATGCAGACAAGAATAATCTCCGGGTACCAGTGATTGTTAAGAGAAATGGAATGGAAGGGTTTGCCATGATAGACACAGGAGATACTTTCAGTTTCATTAGCCAGAAGTGGACTAGAAGGCTGTTAAGGAGTTTCAAGAACTAAAGCATTGTCTTAAGGCGCAACCAGAATTTTCCTTGCTAGTTGCCAATGGGGTCGGTTGCCAAGTAATAAATGCTACAAGTTTGCATTTCAAGATACATAAATACAGTTGACAAGGAAGTTCTGGGTTGTACCATAACTTATTTGCGACTGCATCTTGGGACTTTTTGCAAGAGACGCAATGTTTGATTGACTGAAGTTCACGTTTTGCCTTTGATCAAGGGGATTCGGTACAGTTGCTGGGAAAAGGAAAGAAGTTCAATGGCAAGGGATGCATAGGTATGAGCGTGCAGGGTTGCGATCTTATTAGTGTTCAGCAAGAGAGGTTGGAACAGTCGAGGGGGAACATGCAGATGTACCGACAGGTAAGTTACGTAAGTGCGAATTAATGCTGGTTAAAATTCAGTTTAACGACAATGAGCCAGTTACGTGTGCTCCATATCAGAGTTCCCCACCCAAATTACAGGCATTTCATGCAATAATTACTGATTTGCTAAAGCAAGACGTCATTTGTAAAAGTAACTCTCCATATGAGTCTCCTGCATTTTTTTGTAAGGAAAAAGGTACGGAGTAAGTACCACCTCGTCTTAGACTACCGCATGCTAAATTCGAAGATCCTTGTTGACACTTTCCCTATGCCTAACATAGATATTCTTTTCCAGCATTTATTCCATGCGACATATTCCACAATCTTTAACCTAACTGCCTTTCACCAGTGCGTTTTTGATGTGGATAGCCAGAAATACACAGGATTTGTGACACCTTGGGGCCACTTTGAACGGATGAGGATCTTTGGGATAAATTTTAGGGGTCAATGCTTATCAAGAATTTTGAGTCAGTTGTCAAGAGATTTCTAGTTCAAATTTGTAATATCTTTTTTGGATGAATCTGCATGTTCTTTCCAAGCTTTGAAAAGCATTTGGAACGTGTACGTACGGTATTAGAGAAATTTAAAGAAGCCGGCTTTACTGTTAATCCGGAGAAAATGTGCTGAGCCAAATAAAGTTTTTGGGTTTTGTGGTCAGGCATGGTCAGGTCCTTATGGATCCAGAGAGGATGAGTCCTATTATAAACTTCCCACATCCTAAGAATGTAAAAGCGGTCATGAGATTTCTGGGAATGTTAGGAATGTTTCTAAATTTATTCCTCATTATGCTGAGTTGTGTGTTTCTTTGAATCATCTCAAGAAGAAAGTTGTTGATTATCTGTGGGGATCAGTGCAACAGAATAGTTTTGAGTCCTTGAAGTATGCTATCTCACATCCTTCTGCCCTACATCTACCAGATTTCAAACAGAGGTTAATTCTCCACATTGATGCCAGCAGTTTGGCGATAGGTGTAGTATTAAAGCAAGGTGAAGACAGGTAGAGGAAACCAGTTGCTATCGTGAACCGGACCTTATCGCAAACTGAACGAAACTTTAGTACCTACGAGGAGGCACTTGCATGTGTTTATGTCGAGAAATTTGAACATTACTTGGAGCACGTGGAATTTGACTTATTGACCTACAACCAGGCATTGACGTGGATTTTCAGCCATCTAAGACAACCAGACAAAATAGGGAGGTGGATAATGTGGCTTACCCAATTAAAAATTAAGATCATACACCTGGCAGGGAGAGAGAGAGTAGTGCGGTCAATGCATTATTCCACATGTTCGATCCCGCAGATTTCGAGATACAGTCCCAAGTGTAGAAAAATAGCAATTTTTGTAATGTCCTACATTTAATCCCTGAGAGTTTTGTCGGTATTAGGAACTGGCAGCAGGAAAATCCAGAAGGAAAGGAAATGTTGAAGAATATAGCTGAGCACAAGGGTGGCAAGTTTCAGTTGTTGAAAGGGATTATTTGTTTGGTAACAAATAAAAGGAAGAAGCAAGTGTGAGTTCCCAAGGCAAGTAGCATATGTTATTAAAATACTTTCATGATTCAGCATCAGGAGATCATATGGGGATCAGAAAGACCAGAGTTGAAAATAAAATGGTAATTTTTTTAGAGTGCAATGAGGGATGACATCCAAGAATATGCGAGAACATGTCATGATTTCCAGTGCACAAAGCAACCTCTGAATAGCAAGCAAGGTGGGGCACTATTCGGTGCAATCGTCAGAAAGGGTTTGGCAAAAGTTGTTCATGTAGACACTTTCTGTCTCGTTCCTCGATCCAGCAAAGGTAATGGTTGTGTGTTATTATGGTGGATGTATTATCCCATTTTGCTTTTTTAGAGCCGTTGAGTGAAATGAAAGCTTCTACCATCTGTTCCGAATTACAAATAATTTTTAAGATCTTCGGGAGTCCAGAAATGCTAGTCTTGGTCATGCATCATATTTTTCGGGCAAGCAGATGCACAACTTGTGTTTTTCTTGGGGGATTGAACTCGTGCACACGAGTCCATACTAGCCTTGTCCTAGTCTGGTAGAAAGGTTGAACAAGTCTGTGAAGGGTGCATTAACCAAATATCACCACAATTAACGCAAATGGGATGACCACTTGGCATTACTCAATGTAGCGTTCAACAACATCCCTCATTCGGCAACTGGGAAATTGCCTGGTATAGTTATGTTTCGAAGCGACCAGCACATTAGTTTGTAGTTTGTGAGGGAACGAATCCCTAGTAGTTGTAGTAGATTTACGGGTAAATTTCTTTGAGATTTGGAAAGAAGCAATATGAGTCAAAACCCATAAACGAGTGCTGAAAAAATATAAGCAGGAGCGGAAAGAGTGCGTGAGGGTGCACTGACTGCATGGAAATAGACGTGAGTAGTTACTGGCAAGTTGTTTAAAAAAGTAGTGCAGGCTTGGTCGTCTGGCAAGAAAGTTGAAAGAATAGCCACGGATAGGCTGTACTGGGGTTACCACCGGCAATATGGGTCTGAAGTGTGCAGTTGGTACGGTATAGTGCATAGTCACGAGGCGTTTTTTTCCCTTCGGCAGTAATGACTTGCTGTCCTGAATTGTGTCAGGCAATTGCAGTTAGGTTTTGTGGCACAAATGTATATATTTCGCACAGACGTGATTTGTTGGTAGCGGCACTATAATCAGACGTAATTTTGGTTACCATACGCTGATTTTGTGCCACGAACTATAAAAGTTTCATTTGCAAAAATTTTGCTGGGGGGGGGGGGGGCTGCAATATTTAAACAGTTTTGAGCGTATTTTTTCCGGCTTCAGTGATGCCAGCTGGACGGTATAGTGGGCATGGCATTTCGGACAGACCGTCCAACCCTTGATATTTTTTTAAGAATGGCAAGTCTTCATGCTGGCAAAGACTTTTAAGTCATTTTTTTGTAATCGGAAATATTACGCCTTTAAATCTGTTTAACTACTTTGCTGTCTGGACATTTACAATGCAGACAATTTGCCATTGCACATTTGACTAACATGTTACGCCAGCTAGGTTAGCTGAAACTGTGTGCGCTGTGAGAAGTTTTGTTTTCTAGAAGTGAATAAGTGCCATGGAAACATTACTGCGGTCTACAACTACTGACAGGTATGCCTGTGTGTGTACCGTCAGCACAAACTGTGTGAGCAACATTTTGAAAATAAGCTTTCTTTCAGGTATGTTGTTGAACCATTTTACATCCCACAACACATGAACATTTTACTGCCAATAAGCACAGTCCTGCTTGAGAAAAGTAAAACAAGTGTTTGCAGGGAAGTAGTGTTTTTGTCATACATAACTGACATGTGAAATTTTCTTACTGATTGCTGTTTGCCAAGTGTTCAGTTACAACTTATGATGGTGTGGATGTGTGTGTTCTTGATGACTAGTAAACAAGGTGTTAAAATCAAAGTAATGTGATACTTCTGTAGTTCCCTTATCATAAAACTGTAAAGGTCTAATGTTTAGTTTTTCATATTCATACACCTTATTATAGAGAGTCTCACACTTAGATTGCAGTACGTTTACAGGGTTGGACATTCTCTCTCTCTCTTTTCAATGCACACTGTCATAAATGCTGTCGTTGTTTTGCTGTGCACTGTTGCCAAAAATCCTAACATTTTCACGTTGTAACTTTGGTCTCAAAATTTTTGCATATTGTACAACATCGGATGACATTCATCATTTACACCATTTCAGGAGGTCGAAAAAATTAAAAAACAAATATTTTGAACTTTGCACTGTTTTCAAGCACCCTTAAATATATCACATCACAACTTACAGATAAAAAGCAATAACACATCCAGAATATTTTGGTGTGTCATTTCATATAACTGGACGCCAACGATGAAATCTGAAGGCTTAATGCTTTTCTGTTAGTTGCACAGAAATTTGTATTACTTTATGTGCACTTTCTAACAAACTGAAACATTAAAAAGTTGGTCAGTAAGAAACTTTTTTGCTGTTCAAGTTAGATGGGGGATGAAAGTGAGGAAGTTGTTCGTAATGAGCTTAATCTATTTTAAAAGCAACCTCACCTTAATAGATTTAGGCATTCTCTTGTTTATATCTGAGAAATATGTTACGTATTATGTCTTGCGCTTACTACCCGCTCGCCCCACACTTAAGTGTCACTTGAAGTGTTGGTTGAAGAGAAAAATTGTTTCGTTATCTTGATTGGAATGGTTAATAAATAAGATGCATATGTTTCCTTCAGACAGCAGTTTTCTTCGTCTAATGTCGTAAACTGGTTGTTCAGTAGTGCAACTACAGTGTCTCACTGACGAGTGATTCGTTGTATATGGTGACTGATTTTGAAATAAAATTTTGTGTGTCATTTTTTGTTAATATTTAATTGTATGGAAGGCAAAACAAAAAAAATCATAATATAGGTAAGCTACGAGAATGGGAGCAAAATATTGTATTGATCTTATTCCTGTATTTTTCACATATTAATGCATTAAAGAAGCTTTAGAAGATTACAGCATGTTTCAAACAAACCATTTATGCCAACTGGAAGAAACAATAGCAACACAGTACACCAAAATAACACAAAAATTGAAATCACAAAGGAAAGACAAACAATACATAGTTCCCATAAACAATGTTAAAGCAATGACCCTTCATTTCTATTACGTGTATGGAACTATTTTTAAAATCCTAAATTAGGGCAAATATAAAAATACAACTCTCGTACTATTTGCTTATTTTGTTTAACTATGTCACCTAATCTGTTTTCTTGACAAAAAAATTTACCTAGTTTCGGTTAGTTACCGGTAATTGACTGTCGAAAATTTGTGATTACCTTAAACTTTAAGTTTCATTACTGAAAAACTACGTAATATATAATAAAACAAATTTAAACAACACTGGTAAACATATATATATGCTGTCATTTAAACTTATATAATTATCAAAGAAGTAGGGGAAATTAATGATACGTCCAAGTTGACTTCACTCTTGTTTGATAACCGATCATGGTGAAGCAGTGGTAAAACACTCGCCTCGCATTCAGGAGGACCCTGGTTCGATACCCGACTCCGACCATCCTGGTTTCGGTTTTCCAGGGTTTTCCGAAATCAATCCACACAAATGGCAGACCATGATCTTTCATTTATTTCAAACAATTGCACATTTTTTTAACCAAATGCTTTGAAAAAATTTGAGACTGTACAGTCATACGATACACAATTTTGCCAAAGCATAATTTCAAATAATGTACCGGGTTTCTACCAAAAAAAATATTTTGATTATTTTGACAACAAAATATGTGATATTTCAGGGGCAAATACCTAACAATCCGTATCGTGTATTGCAACAGAAAAATTCAGATACAAACTATGAAATTATGTGTTAAAACTGTCAAAATCAATTTGATATATGTATTAATTTTCATTAAAAAATACATTATTTTCAAAATCACTGCAAAACTAAACAGCAACGCCTCAATGAAGACCATGGCCGACTCCTTACCGCTTTCCTCCCGTGTATCACTATCAAGGCCTTTTGTTCTTTGAGGGCAGGTAAAAACGTCCAAATAAAAGAACATCCCTCTCGCCCATTATAAATGTATTCTTAGCAGACAGTAAATGTGACAAAAAAACTGATATATTTTTCAGTTTCTACACAACATTGGTTTTGAATGATCAATTTCATAATCAACTTCCTCCAACCACATTTTTGTCTTCAGACAGACGCTACTAAAATTGAAGGAATCTTCCGTTTTGTCAGCAACATCAATAATGATCAAAAAGTATGCAATAATTATTTCTTAATGAAGTGCCCATTGCGATTCATGCAATGAATTAATATTAGTGGAGTATGTGAATTAATTTTTATTTTAAAGTAAAAGAAAATGTCAGTAATCACATTGTTTCAAGTGTGATGCTATACAAATAATATCACTTAGAATAATAAAGAATATAATATTTTAAAGCTCAAAATTCTGAAGTAGTGCACCTCCCGAACTTCGTAACATGGCTGCAATCTGGCAATAGCATGCACAATAAGCTCTGTACTGCAATCTAAGGTTGGGACGCTCTATAGTAAGTAAATGTAAAAATGAACTGGGCAGGGAAATTCTCTGCTTATGTCCTTATTTTAATTACCTTGTATAAATTACTATATATACTATTTAGCCACTACAGGTTTAGTATAATTTCACAATGATTTTTTTTAAAAATTCGAAGGGGAAAAAAAAGATTTTTTCTTTTCACTACTTTTTTCTGGAAATCTCTGAGTCCTAGCATGAACTCCGAAAAATTATAAATGTGTACAGTAGATCTCCTTTGTCAGCAAAACAACTAAATTTACATTAAAGGCATTATTAACTACAACGCCCAATTGACAATACAAGATGGACTCTACGTGGTTTCTACAAGAGAAAACCTGAAACAGTCTGTTATTACTATGACAAAAGTACATTTAATGTATGCAATGATTATTTCAACGTGTGTAAAGTATGATACGGTTAGCATAAAATAAGTTCTTTGTTTTAAAAGTTGCGACCAAATCGAGACGTCAGTTCAATTCACTGTGTTTTTGCTGTTCCGCTGTGCTGCTGCCCTGCCAGTTGAAACGATTTAGGCGAGCTCAAGGCACCCATAATTGGTCAATAATTCGAGAGGTGGGCGGGGTCTTGCAAAATTTGACAATAAACAGCAGCACAATAGGCTGCAACTATCAAGAGCTCTCACAAGAAACTTAACAATTATTAGGAGGAAAAGGTGATTTTTAATAGAAATATTAATCTGTTCTGTTATTTTCCCGACTCACGCAGCCAGAATACTCATCACAAATCTGTAAAGCAGCTTTCACACGACACAATTTGCTCATTTCTCATCTCATTGCATGCAATGAGTTGTGCGATAATTGCACTGAAATCTCTTCGCTCATTGCATGGTCCCCTTCTACGCAACACAATGTATAACACAATATAGACACAATCTGCTTCTTTCCCGCCAAACTAAATTGAGATGGATGGATAAGTGCAAGGCAATATGTGCTTTCCTGTTAATGAAATGTTGTCTGACAAAGAAAATTGCAAATTAAAAAAAAAGTGAACAGTGTCGGCAAGATAATGTATCGCAAGGATGTTATTTAACAGTTTTGAGTGCAAGAACACAAATTTAAAGATTTTGTAATATTTGCCATTTCTTGGAATTTGTAGGCTTACAGCAACGTGTCTCTGTGGCACTTGGGACTTCTACCACCACTTTTTTCTTTCAGTTTGCCTAGTTGCAACCCTATTCAGATCTGCTATTCTCAGTTTACAAATATTATGCGATGTTTAAATTACTTCAAAATGTATTTGTATGACAGTACGTTCACAAACAATAACACAAATTAGTCACCTGATTTTTTTACAGGACATACCGGTTATGATAATTAGCTGACTTTGTATTGTGCAATACCAGATATTTCTTATATTCGTCTAATAAACGTAAACCTTTGACTCGTTCACTCCATTTTTATTTCATTGCTGTGTTTGTATACATATCAGCACCACAAGCCTGTTCCAGAGAGCCAATCATGTTGCTTTATCCACGCAACTTGTGTGGTCTTACACCAACATGTTATACCCTCTGAGATTGCGTCGTCGCTTGCATTGCACATAAAATTCTACAGAATTTGTGTCTGATCTGCAATGCAAGATGGCAAGATTGCATGGAAATTGTGCGTATATTGCGTCGTGTGAAACCTGCTTAAGAGCCAGGTTTGTATTCAAGCAATTAGCTCGGAATGTTCACATTTTGGACGCGTACAAACTTTATTCAGTTGATTTTTTAAACTGAAACAGATTATTCTAGACAGGATCTGAAAACAATAAAATGGATTTGTAATAAGGTATCACTCTGTAAAGTGTTAAACTCAAAACTAACACTAAAACATTGTAAAAATTAATTAAATATAGGCCTAGTCCTACATAAAAATCTTTCGTTAGGTTCAGATTTTTTTAGGTTAGGTAAGTTTAAGTTAGATTAGGTTAGATTAAGTTAAAGTTATTTTAAGTTAGATTACGTTAGGTTAGTTAGATAACCTAACTTTACCTAAAGCCCCATTCACAATTGACATGGCGCAAGTAAAAAACATAGCATAAGAAAGTGAATATCTGTGATACAAATGGTGGCGTTCACAATGAATACTTGGCATGACTTACGTGGCGTAACTTGCTTGGCATGGCGTTAAAGATGGTCATCTCTGAGTTTTCTACGCCAAGTTTTTCATGCCGGCCAATAAGAATATGAAACATCATAAGTGCTGTTGGCGCGAAAATTTTCGTCCAATAACAAATTAGTAATTTTCTTGTTGATTATTTTCTGATTGGTCAATTTCGTGGTGATTGTGTACGGACAATTTCGCATGTTATGCTGTGTAAGTTACGATAACTACAAGCGAAGAAGAAAGATGGCGCCGCCGGCCAAAATTTTTGCGTGTTCGGACACAAAAATTAAACGTAAATATAATGATAAGTGTAAAAAATGCAATAAGTCTGTGAAAAACGGCATCCTATGTGACAACTGTGATCTCTGGTTTCATTTTCGTTGTGGCAAAGTGGAAGAGACCGACACAGTAAGTGAAAATAGTGAGTGGTGGTGCATGCAATGCAAAGAAAATGGAGGGAATGCAGTTGCTTGTGAAAACAAAAGTGAAGAAACGGAAACGGAGAAATCCCTTAACAAAATAATTGACATTCTACAAACACAGGTGCAGGAGTTAATGAAGAGCAACAAGAATCTGCAAGATCATCTGAGAGAAATTTCTCAAAAAATAGCTGAAGAAGAGTTCAAAACTCCAAAACGGACATGCTCACCACGGACCCCAGAAACATACGGGCAAGTGTTTCCTTTGTCCGCAAACAGGTACGATTGTCTAAAATCAGCCGATTCGTCCTTTCCGCCATTAATACAGGAGACTACATCACTGCTTAGACCAAAGACGAATGCTCAGCAGAAAAATTCTACCAATAGCCCTATGCGGAAATCAACCGGCAGTAATGTCTCATCAAATGTACGGGGTCAGCCACCAAAACAAAAACAAAAATTTTTAAATGTGCACACACCGAGCGAGTATTCTTTCTCTCACCAAGATGGACTCAAAAAAGAACTACCTAGGCCTAGACATCTCCACAGTGCAAGGAAAAGTAAGGTTAGTGACTCTGCAGGTATCCATTTCAGAAATATCGTCAACACACAGTCAAAAAGTCCTAATCAGTTAACAACTGTTCCAGCAAGAAAAAATGTGGAAAACCTCTTCAGCAAGTCAAAGCAAGTGAAACAGCCTAACAAGTTAAGAATGCTTATACTTGGTGACAGCCACAGCAGGGGAATTGCCGAAAATGTATTGGAACAAGAATCAAGTATTTCAGCGCTAGGCATCACAAAACCAGGTGCTCTATTTAGTGAAGTGCTGCGACCAATTCGAAACATCTGTGCGGATGCGGAGGCAAATGAGTGCATTGTTCTTATCGGTGGAGCAAATGATGTCGCAAGAGACAAAGGAGAAGATGCCATTTCAAGCCTGGAAACCAGTCTAGTAAGTATGAAAAATAAATGTGTAGTAGTTGTGAGCATACCTCATAGGCATGACCTGAGTTTATCCTCTTGTGCAGTGGCGGCCGGTCAATGTTTTGAGCTCAGTGCTCTGAATATAATGTCCTTCACCCACTTCTCCGCTAAATCGCTATACTTTCTTTCCCTGTTTGTTTAACTCAAAGGTATAGGACTTTTGCTTTACATGTCTTGAGAAATTGCACTGCGCTTCATGGCAAGTAATAATGTAGCCAATAAAGTGTGTTGTAAAAAACTTTCAACCTAAAGATGTTATCTACAATGTATAGGTATTCGTTAAATACACAAGCAATGAATACCACTAACGGCAAGTTAGTATTCTACAATCTCAGTTTCTATACATTTGTTCTTACTGCGTTCCCTCTGTGTTTCCTCACGATTAATGTGAACCCGACTCGTAGATAAAATGCCAACAATATCGCATGTGAGACGTCTTAAGACTACATTAGAGTTCGGCTTGTCTAAATGCAGAGACGCAATTTTATAACACACGCGAAGTAGGCCTACACATATCTTCAGCCCCGCATCAGCATATCATTTTGATACGATTAAATAACTATTCCGAAAACTATAACTTATACGTTATTATAATAACTACTTCAATTACGAAAACTAGACGTTTCATGTGCTTGTCCACTCGAAAATCAACACATACACAAACCTTAAAATAATTTTCCACTTACCGTCAAGCAACACAGAATTTTCACAAAAATTAATCAATATTGTAAAATTCGACTTACCAAATTATCCCAACATAAAGCGTCGGTAATGTATCCATTGGGCCGAAGACTAATAACATAGATTCTGCTGCAGTTCGTTATTTATGCACAGTATCATGTCACTCACACCCGCAACTTACAATAATAATAGATAGTAACGTATTATTCATAAAAGTTATTCTAAGTCAGCTACACTTCCACGCGACACCGAAAATTACTTTGTTTACTAGTCTGCAGTGTACGAACACGTGCGCGACGCGAGCGGCCATCATTGTCCACGCAATGACGTAACTGTCGCGCGCTTGCGCAGTAGATAGCAGGGCTACTCTGCTCATTGCACGGAGCAGGTGTTGATAAAGGCGAGGTTCCCGCGTCTCTCTAAGCCTCTGGCTTGGACAGGGGGTAGGAAAGAGGAGTGACAACCGTGCGCTAGTCCGTGGGAGCACCGAGCCAGGTTTACACCATAGAAAAGGGCGGCTTACACGAGCAAAATTAC
>PNEQ01030913.1:0-14223 GCA_003012365.1 Medauroidea extradentata
TTGTGTTAAAGATAGTTTTAGTGCATGTATTGTGTTAGAGATAGTTTTAGTGCATGTATTGTGTTAAAGATGGTTTTTGTGCATGAATTGTGTTAAATATAGTTTTAGTGTATGTATTGTGTTAAAGATAGTTTTAGTGCATGTATTATGTTAAAGATAATTGTAGTGCATGTATTGTGTTAAAGATAATTTTAGTGTATATATTGTGTTAAAGATGGTTTTAATGCATGTGTTGTGTTAAAGAGAGTTTTAGTGCACGTATTGTGTTAAATATAGTTTTAGTGCATTTATTGTGAGTTGTACAGTATTAAGGTTTCCCTCCCCCCCTCCCGGGATCTTAGTTTAACCTGTTTGTGTTGCCGGTCATCTTTGTAAGTTTCTTGTATAAGCATAGCTTCTTTTGCACCGTCTTCCCATACTCTTATAGCACTGGTTGCGTTATTATTGGGCTGTTAGATGCTCCATAAGAAGCACTAATTTAAATTTCCTATGCCGTGCACCATTGGGTGATAAGTGAAGAGACTTGAAGTTACTGCTTGGGCATTACAAACTAAATATGAAGCCATTCAAATGTAATCCTTAGTAATTATGTCTTCTGCAGTTTTCAACCAAACAGTACTCTTGCCACATCTCTTCTCTGTAATTTTATTATTATGACCTGAGATGGCATCGTTAAGTTCTGTAAAAAATTTGGATTACAATTGCTCACTGCTAAAATCTTAAGAATGCAATGATGGTCTCGCACCTGATACCCTAACCGCTTCCTACACTGGTGGAAAAGAGATTTGTAAAACTTTAATTTGAGTCTTACTTATTTTTAACATTTGTGAGTAAACCTCTATATAATATGGGTGGAATAGACTTGACAATATTCACTATTGCTGTTACGAATCATGTAAATCAACTTGTGCACATTGTATTCTAATTCAAAACACAAAACGTCCTCTAACAAACACATGACATAAAGACACCAGTTTTTCCCGTATTCAAGTGCTGCCTGCAGATATATCTATAATAAATATTTTTTTTATAATGTTATACATTAACAGTTATTTCTAATACTTTTGATTTTGTAATAAGATACCATTTTAATTGCACAGTGGACAAACACACTCATTGAACTACACTTCCTTGCGAATCTACACATAAGCCTTTCAGACGTAGTTGTGCAGCGGATGTCAAACTATTTGTGTGATGTGTGCCTTGCAGCTAACTGGAGTGTGGCCACATTACATTATGTTACAACCAGTTATACGGTTGTTACTGGTTCCTGTTGCGTGCATCGTGACTGTACGGTACTAAGCAAACGCCAGCTTACCTTGTTTCTGATCACCATATACCACTGGAAGACAATTATAAATTCCCGGTCACCCTGTCGCGTCAATTTGTATTGGCGCTAAGTAAAAATTTTCATATTGATTATACAATCCAATGTTATCAGATGTAATTAACATTATAAATGGCATTTTAAGGGGGAAAAATTCCATGAATTTATCATGATACAACGTACTTTGAAAAATGTTGCCTTGCTTTAACTGGCTTTAACTCTTTAGTTACCGGTACTTCCACATTACAGACACGCTTTCTCACTGACCAGTTACTGTTTTATAATTTGTATGATAATAACAATGTCAAGTGAAAAAAAAAATTTTCTCATCAGTGTTGATTAACTTTATTCCTTATTGTCAGTCTGTTCTCTATATGCACTATTATGTTGACCTGAGTCGCTGGTAAGAAATAGATTAGTTGGTTTTAGGCATTCACAAGGTCTGTGAATTTAAATAGTACGGTATTTTTCTGTTCAGTGGTTTAGTTTGTTTTCCCAACAGGATATTTGGTTTTGCGTTAGTTTTCTGGATTTAATATATTTGTCAGTGATGTAAACTTTAGTGACAAAGTCAATGTTATGACTGTGATAACTAAGCATAATTCTACAGTCCCTGTGGACATACCATACAAATTTCTGGAAACTATAGGTACATCTGCTTTTATTCTTGTTAGCTGTAGCTCATTCCTAATGTTAAATAAAATGTATTTTTGTTTATTATTTAGTGTTTAATTATGTGTGTTTTGATGTCTAATTGTATTATTCTGAGCTCTGTTAAGGTATTATGTTACGTCACATTAGCTGCATGAATGTGTTCCAGGGACAGTTCCAGTCTTTGTAATTTGCTACAATTTCTTAAAAGGTAGTGTATGTACCCACTACTGACGCTGCCTTGAATGTGCAGTTCTGTACTCATTGAAATTGTCTGTTCTTAGCTGCAGTTGGTGATTACAAGATTGCTTTAATAAAGAAGAATACAATTTATTAGAATTATCACACCTGTTGACTCTATGCAAGACTTGGAAATGTGAAAACAGATTTATTTTATGAAATGTCAACTACAGAATTGCCACGTTGCTTACGTGGAAGATATTAATTTTCACATTCTCGAAGGACTTCTAAAAAGTTCCCACGGGCCCTCGTGTTAAACTACCTACTCTCATGTTATGATTGTAATAAATTCACTTTGAGAGACTGTCTGTGCAAAAGTTATTACTGTGGCAATATTTCTAGTGGTGAGTTAAATTAACAGCGCCACAATGAGACTTTTTGAAGTAGACCTACACCTGGGACAAAACTCTAGCTTCAACCTAATTTATTGCCACTGCAGTAAAATCCCTTGAAATATTTTCCTTTACGTTTATTTAGTTCAGATTTCTTTGATGTCATGCTGTATTACATTTATGGATGTTCTCTTAATGCCTCAGAAATCAGGAATGTCAAACTTAGTGGCTCGTGTGCCGAATGTGGCTTCCCATTTTTTACTCTTGGCACGAGTTGCTTATATACTTAATGAAGATAAAGTTACAGAGCACATAACTTTCTTTTTGTGACCATTTTCAGAGACAGTTGTACTGTATTGTAATATATACTCTGTAAGAAAAATATACAGAAAGAAAATATGAATTACTGTTGCTGATGGATATTGTTTTCTTGATGTGGACAACAGAAGAAGGGATGTTATATTAGGCTTTCAAACCTAGTCTGTCGTCCATTAGCACCATCTACCTTGTATGGGGGTTGTCAGTCTGTAACTGATGGACAGTGGCTCTGTCAAAGTGCCGCATAATGTTCCATGTGGTCAGGCATAGCAACCAGTAATTTTCAGTTTGACATGCCTGATGGAAGATGTTGACCTGTTCATGCCAGAAGTTCCTATATAAAAGCAAGGCTTGTACTCTTTTATTGTAAACTACCTCAGCAATGTGATATTGTTCACAAATAAAAGTGACAAAATATTATTAAGGAAATTTAGTTTTGTTAAAAGTTAAGCTTAATTGAATCAATCACTTGAGAAAAAATTTGTAAAATTTTCTACCAAAATGTGTTGTGGGTGTTGTAATTTTGTACAGATGTAAATTTACATGTTATTGAACCATATTAAGCATCATTTGTGAGCATAGCAAGACACTGACTACGAGTTCGTTTGAGAAACACTATATTTCATAAAACACCCACACACAACTCATTTTAGTAAATAATTTACTTATTTTGTTTCTAAAACTTAAGTCATCTCTTGTTTGATTTGTCTAGTAATTAGTTTTTTTTAGTAATCCTTAACACTGAAT
The DNA here is from genome assembly GCA_003012365.1 of Medauroidea extradentata. Lineage (NCBI taxonomy): Eukaryota > Metazoa > Arthropoda > Insecta > Phasmatodea > Phasmatidae > Medauroidea > Medauroidea extradentata. The sequence goes on from PNEQ01030913.1 coordinate 3,616, forward strand.
AAATCCTATTTCGCAAATTTTATTTATTCCTTGTAATTGTAGTGTAATACTTTAGCCACTGTGCCATCACTGTAACTGTAATGTGGGCATATGTTCTGTGTTTGATAATGGAATTGCTTTGTGGTTGTCATGCTTAGATTGTTTCTTTTCTTTGAGATGTTGAAGGTTTTTCTCCTCTCTGAGGAGACTGTTTCTTATGCTCATGAAAAAAAGCATAATTTGTAAATGTAGGCTATTAGATTCAACCAGTTTGTTTCATCTTTTAAAAAGTTATTTCTTGTTTAATTTGTCTTATAATTAGTTCTCCAGTAAATAGTAATATTGAATATTTCCCAAATTAAATTTTTTCTTGTATTGTACCAGTACTGTAATATGGGAATATGTTCTGTGATAACAGAATTCCTTGATGGTTGTCGTGCTTAAATTATTTCTTTGTTCTGAGATGTTAAAGAATTTCTCCTCTAAGAGGATTGTTTCTCAATGTCTATTATATTATACTTTTTTTTTCACATGAAACTAGTTTCTAATATGTTTTCTTGTACAGAAGTATTAGTTTGTTACATTTGCATATTATGTAATGTGCACAAGTGTTTTTAATGAATGTAGTAAATTTGTATTTCTATCACTGATTTCAGCATATAATTATTTTACACCTAGCCATTCAAATCAACAGTCATAGTTATATTTATGTCACATTCGCCCCTCGACTAAGTTTCCAGAAAAGCTACTGGAAATAAAGTTTGGTACATCCACTAAGTACAGTACTGTATAATCAGTCGCTCACATGTCCCTCTTGATGTTTATGTGCTCGTGTGTACGAGAAACATGGTGATCTATATAATGTCTAATAATTTCAGTTCTTTAAGTTTGGACTGATATATATTGCAAAAAGTATGTTCTTACAAAACTGATTTTATATGACCTTTCTAGATAAAATTACAGCTATCACAGGAGCACCACAAGATAAATTTTAATACATTGAACCATTCTAATAGGCAAATTTTGAAAAGTATAAAGTTACTATTTAGTTCAGGTTTTTGTCCTATAGCTTGCAAAAATTATGCTTATTTGTAAATGATGAAAAATTTCTTTGGAAAATTTTGAATAACTAAGACTATAAATGTTTGACAGATAGAACAATTGCAAAATTAAATTTTGTGCAAATAATTTCCTATTTCTGTCTGTGCCTGTATAGTGACTTACAACAGCCTACAGATCAGTTAACTTATTACGTACTACAAAGAAAATTGTTAATTTTCTTAAAAATTGTTTTTAGGCTGTGCCTCAGTATAAAGCGTACTCTGTAGAGAAAGTACTCTTTCGCTTAACACCAAGAGAGAGCTCTTGTATGCTCCCTGGTGTTCTCATTCTCTTCAGTTGGAATGATGCTCTCTGGTATTTGTAAACAAACAACGCAAAGGTTACAAGTGTGTAAATTTTATTAATACAAGATATATATACATATGATATACATTTGTGGGCATTTCAAATAATAATTTTTAAACTTATCAGCATTATATTTTTAAATGGGGAATAGTTCTTTTTGTAGGTAGCGCCAACATTTTTTATTTTGCATATTTAAACGCGTATAGGGCCGAAAATGTTAACTGAATTTCTCGTCATAGGAAATAATTATTTGTGTATAAATATTGTGAAATATTTGCAATATATTATGCACGTTTCTTCACTTACCTCAAACCATAGTTATAATTAAAATGGCATAAACCAGAGAGCATGAGAGAGTGAGTATAAAACTTTTTTTTCTCTCGCTATTTCGTACTCTCGGCGAACAATTGAGACAGGCAGAGAATGCTCCCTCTAATGTAGTTGTGACGTATTTGCGAGAGTGAGAGCATGAAAGAGCACTCTTTGGGTGAATTGAGACACTGCCTTAGTTAAATCATGTGTATATATATATATATATATATATATATATATATATATATATATATATATATAACTAAGGATATATGTTTGTATGTTATAGACACACAAACTCGTCATTCGCTACACAGGCTACTTAGTTAACACAACCACGGTATCAGCATCTCCACCACATTTTTTTAATATATACTTTTGTTGAAACATAGTGTATACTGAAAGTACAGAGTCCTTATTCCATCATATTGCTTAATGTAGTTTTAGATTAATGTCACTGATGTTTGATCAGCCATATTTCAGGGTGTCCTTCCTGCATGAAGTGTACAGGATTTCAGGTACGGCAGGAAATTATTAAAAATTCTGGGAATTATCAGCAGCATTTCCTCGGAAAACAAGTGCAGATTGTTGCAGCCAAATGGCTCATGGTCATAGTATATCCAAAGACAATGAGTCCCTTCTTTACCTGTCATCTGGGTGCATCTGCACTAAACAAGTGTCTGCACAGGGAACAGCATTTTCTGACATTTTAAAATAATCTATGGTTAAACAAACTTTAAGCAACCTTAACTAAATTGTTCCCTGGTATTTTTTTAACACTGTTTCCCAGTAATTTTCACCTTGTTCCCAGTAATTGTTTACATCGAATACCTTCATGGGTATGTGCACAACGGAGTTTCGTTGCAATAGGATGAATGGTATGTACACCAATTTTCATGATGGTCTGTTGAACAATATAGAAATGTATGCACTTCAGTACCACCTAATGGAGAGTTATGGCAAAATGAATATTTTGAAAATATTCTTTGTGTTCAACTATCCATGTGTACAAATTTTCATGACGATAGTTGAACTGTATAGAAAATGATGCGCTGCAGCGCATCAATCCCCTGGGATAAAAGATACCATATGTCCTTTTTTGTACCCCTGACATGTGTACAATATTTCATAATGATCAGTTGAGTAGTTATGGCGTGAAAGTTTAACAAACAAACTAACATTCATATTTATAATAGTAAGGATAAATGAGGTGGTGAACCATATTTTAAAGAATATTATGTTTTTGGTTTTATATTGATTATGTATTGTCCAGTGGTGAGGCATGGTTATGTTCTAAGGCAAGCAGGGGCATCGTAAATGGGGGGGGGGACACGTTCCCCCCCCCCCCCAAAAAAAAAATTCGTAGTTTTTAAGATTTTTTAAGATTAAGATTTCCTTCAGTTGTATATTAAATATTTTGATGCAGAAACTCTTTAAATAGCAGCATTTTGCACCTTAAAATATAAAATTTTCCGGTGGAGGACTCCTACACCTCCCTTTATTACGTAGGTTATATGTACATTTTCTCTACCAGTGACGTCCTCCTCCCCCCCCCCCCCAAAAAAAATCAAATGCTTACGACGCAGATGAATGCAAGCAGTAGAAGATCCAACTACACACTCTGAGCATGTAAGTGTGTTTCTGGAGAATATGTTCCTCGCCTCTTACGTGCTACTGGTTGTGGAGTGTGTCTGTCTCTACCAGTCAAATTGTTATACAGGCAACTGATAGTTGTGTATAGTCATTGCCAATCATTGCTTGCCCTAGAACACTTCACACCTCGCCACTGCTATTGCCATAGCGTAAAGTCAATAAAATTCATCTAAATGGCGAACATCATTAGCCAATCAATGGCAGAGCTCACTGGCATCAACGGTAGCATGGAAGTAAGTGAAGTCTGCGTAAAAATTAACTTTCTTTGTTTACAAACAATGCCTAAAACCAAATAACTCATGACCTTAGTTGTTCCGGTAAGTCCAAGTAACTAGACTGTTCCAACACAGCTGCGTTCACCGTACTTGTTACATTTAACTACATTGTTGTATACCGGTACTTCAAATAGAATAGGAAATAATCTTCCAGCTTCCTAGAATATGTGCGTGTTTCATATTGTAGTCATTTCCTGTTGTAATGCCTGACACGGGATAGGAACCCATTGTCGTCCACATAACAGACTTTAACACAGCACAGATTTCTTATATGTTTGTAGGCCTAAGCCCAAAGAGGTTTGTTAACAAGTAGGGCAAATAATAATAATTTTTGATTTTTTTTTCTCCATGTCATTCCAATTTTGGGGAGTTCTGTAATATTTTAATAATTTCCACACTCTTGACTGATGCATTACTAAAAAAAATTCCAGAATTAATTTTAATAAATGGGTAAGTAAGCTTAATTTGTAAGAAAAAAAACATCAATTTCTCAACGGGTTTAAGAGGTACAGAGGATTAATTGAAAACTCATTTTATTTTGCCCAGCATTTTCTTCTCTGTAGCAAACAGGACAGTGTTAAATAATTTAAAAAAAATTAACTAATGGACATATACAGTATCATTAGCAGGACAGTTCATAGATATACTGTAAAAATTTTGAAGTCAATAGGCTATCTCTGATGTGTTCAGTTAAATAGATTTTTGGGTGTGCAAGCTTGTACGTAACACTCCACGGCTAGACCCCTCCATGTGACGTCAGCAGCAGGGAAAGAAAAGAGGGAAGGAAAGCGCGGGAGACGGGAATACACCCCCTGGGTGAATCAACATCAGGAACATTTGTTCTGTGAGGTTGGACTTGACACAGACACATGAGCAGTTGGTGGTGGGGGAAGAAAAATGGAAACTACCAGTTCCAAGTACTTTTCAGGCAATGATTGAGCTAATTTTGGAGGTAATTCCACATGCAAGATTCCCACAGACCTGAAATTCGGGGAAAATTAAATATGTTTTGTGACCCTGTGAGTCAAGGAAAATTGTTCTAAGATAGAAGGAAATCAGTGAAATTCGGGGAAAATTAAATATGTTTTGTGACCCTGTGAGTCAAGGAAAATTGTTCTAAGATAGAAGGAAATCAGTGAAAGTGTCCAGGCATGACATTTAACTGCCCTTGCACAGTCCTTTATTTTATTTCTGCTGAGGAGGCTTCTATCCCGTGTTTGTGTATTAGTTTTTCTTGTCTGTTTCTCCTGTTTGTATCTTGAACATGATTGACATATTAATGAATTTTCAAGCAAGATGCCTGCCACACTTAAGAAGAAATTTCTTGTTGCTGATTTATGGAGTCTAGAGAATTTACTTGAACATTAGATTTCAGACTAAGATTCTTCTTAGAGAGGTGACTTTGAAGTACTTAAATTCATGAAAGAATGCCAACAAATACTAACAAGTATTCTAGAGAAGATATGTGGAGTCCCTTAAATTGAGACTTGGAAAAGTTAACAAAAAAATCTAACTGATCGAAGTAGAAGTTAATGCCTTAAAAAATTAACTGTTTTAAGTTAAAAGAAAATTAACTTATTAAAGTTAAAAGTAAATGTGTCTCAGAATATTTGTATGGAGAAAAATAAAATGTTTCACACGCTTGACCACATTACCAAGTAATTCTTTACTTTAAGACATTGAAAACCATTAAAAAAAACGTTAATTTCTTTCGGTTTCTGATAAAAGAAAGTAATTCCCGGCCCCAAAAAGAAAATAAAGTAACGGTTACAAACTCGGTGCGCTGCACCAGACCAGCAAAATAAATCGCGCTATTTTTATGTTCCTTCATTTCCGGGAAAAAAAATTGTTTGCTACGTTATCAATCTGCTAGTCGAGACAAATGAAACTGTGGCGCCACCTACTGTAACATGTTTGCTTGACTCAGCTTGCATCGTGTAACTAGAGCTAGGTATCATTTGTGAAGTGTTCGGTGTATAAATTGAAAATTCTATTTTTGTTATTAATATTGTGTGTCGGAGTTGGACTCTGAAGCCATCCAGTTAATTTATGATCATTAATTTTAATCGCTACGCAATAATTTTAATGATTAAAAGTTTAAAATGGGCTAGTTTTGAAAGTAACAATTAAGTTAAAAAGTTACCCAAATTAATTGTACATTTATTTCATCATTAATTCCAAGTCTGCTTAAATTAGAAATGAAGGGGTGGTCCTGTTATTAACAAAATACAGTTTGTGAAATATCATAACATTGTTTACGAAGGAAAGTTGAAATTTTACTCACGGAATACTGTAAATATTCGCAAATCCATGAAGGCAGTATAGTGAGCATATTGACCATGCAAAACTGAAATTGGAAGGAAAGAGAAAGATTGTTGCTTGGAAAAACTTCATGAAGAGCCAATCATTTTAGCCCACAATAATTTGATTCTTTTTAATATGCATTCTCAGTCAATAATTTGCATTATTTATTTAGTCATACCACATTTGTATTATTTTTGTTAATTTAATTGATTTTTTCTTAATAGTAGAATGATGGGCTACTATGAGGATGGTGGAGATTGAAAAAAAAAAAAAAAAATACACTGTAACAATTACTGCAGTTGATTAACATTATAAACTCACTGGTTTTTGTTGTATGTCCACAATAACGGTTCAGTTCATATATTATATGAGTATGTTGGTATAAACATATTATGGTCAGGGAAATTCATTGGAACCCTACACATGTAACCTCACTAGGTACTGTAAATGGATATTTACAAAGTTGGGTGACATTTGGATGGATGGTGACTTTAAATTACATCTGATCAATGTTTAAATGGATCCATTTTGAAAATAAGGGCGCCGCCTGCCTGTGAGAGGCTCAAAAGCGACGGAGCTTATAGGTTGTGACAGGCCCATATGGTCGCCACCATGATTTGGTATATTCAATAGTTATCAGTGTCAATCATCATAAATTAATGTGCAATAATAACTATGTCTTGCGACCATGCATTCTTTTCGTCATTGTATCAGGATCACATTGCAATAGTTATTAAAATACTATTACTGCACCAAGTTTTATGTTAAAAATAAGGAATTGTATATATTTTGTCTTTGTGAAGACGAGGGAGAGAAGCAGGTGCAGAGTGTGTTTTGGGGCCTCGCCCCACCCCCACTCGAACCACCTCCCTAGCTGGTCACGAGGGGAGGGGTCCAGCCAATGGCTTTACTAGTTGTTACTGTGTTATAGATATGTAGTAACTAAGTAAATGAACCATTTTATGTAAATGAATGTAAATAGCGACGAGAAATTAAGCAGTGATTTAATAAATACGGTTCTGGCCGGAATTGTTGTCCTCGAGAGGCGGGGCCGTCGGGTGTAAGCTGACTCCTGATTGGCCCAAAACGAACCGGAGCTTGCTGGCCAAGTGACGGGGGGTTTTGGCGAAAATCAGGGTAAAGAGAAGCGAGCCGGCGTCAGTCCGGGACGGACGTTGTCAAGCGAGGAGGTCGTCGGCGAATCGCGGCGACGGTAGGGCAGAGTGCCACCGTCAGCCGTCGAAGCTAGGCGTCGAGACGCGGAGTACTGTGGGCCGAGGCGCCATCATCGTCGTTGTTTTGGGCGTCGGGACGCCATTAAGAGTTCGCTGAGTCACAAAGTACGTCGGGCCGAGACACCTCTGGTTAGTAATTGGAGAGAGACAGTGATTGCGAGGCATTTGATATTCTAATTAGTTGTCGGGGCTCCGTGCGCGCGACTGTATTGCTTAAGAGCCATACCGACAAATCGACATAAGTTTCGGTCCGCCCCGAGAGGACAGCGACGACGTGCTACCCGGACAAAAAGACTTGCAACTTTTTCATTATCTAGTATTATAGTATCCAGAACTTGCACACAGCAACAATAGACGACCTAACACCCTCAGAAACTGTTTAAAATAATAAATTTATTAAATAACCGTAAGAAGAACGTCGTAAGGTCGGCCTTGGAGCACTCATCAAATGCTGCATTGCTACCAAGTCAATCGCTGAACTAGCCTGCATTATTCCTGCTGATCTAATTTACAAGCTTTAACTTGCAATGTTTGTATGTTTGGGTTAATTTTGCAACTGAATTTTAAAGCAGTTACCATCAACCAATTGACCTGAAATTTTGCATACACGTTTAGTTTGGAAGACAAGGCATGGTTTGCTAAGTGACGTCTTTCTAAATCCAATATGGCGGACTAGTTATTCAGGGGTGCAGAAAATGTATTTGGAATGACTATTTCCCCAGAACACGTTATTTTGACCTAAAATTTTCCACCAAAGCAATTACAAACTTTTTAACACATTAAGGGGCAATTTGACTATGTTATTATAAATTAATAACAGTCATTCAGAGCTTACCAAAGGACAATATGTGACAGCGTGGCTTGTATGTGAGTGCAGCAGCTCATTTATGTGCACTTGCAGAAACTGATTTTTTCTCAACAAAATTTCCCCCTGATGTATTCTGATTTCCCCAGAACCTCGTTCCCTTGATCTGACATATTCTTCACCCCTGTAATTATTCTTTATGCTCTCTTATCCAATGAGAATCAAATTAAAGAGTTTGCTGAGAAGAATACAGATAAAATGACATCCAATTTCAGCTCTTCGAAGAGATGGTGTACTACTGCCCAGCTAAACTGTATGACTTGTGGGGTCGTGCCTTTACTATTATCGACCTACACTCTGGGTTAATTCTAGTGGTGGTGAAAAAATCCAAACTCGAAGCTGTGTTTTGTTAGGTACAAGTAATACTTCCAAACACCAAAGTCAAGAGGAGGCCGTGCCGAGGACTGAGTGGCATCAGGATGTATCAAACATGATGTGAAGGTACCACCTCAGGGTACTGGGGTGAACCCTGTTGTATATTAGCTCTTACCCTTCTAAACAAAGTTCTGGGAGAGTTCACGGATATTTCTTCGGTACTTGTGGGAACAATATGGAAAAATAACTAAAAAATAGAAAAATTAATAGTAAAAAACATTTCTAAATAAACTTTTATTTAAATGCTCTAAAGAGAAGAAAATAAACTTTAAATGAAACCAAATCCATGAATTTATTTCATTACACAAAGCTCATATCAAAAGTTAGCTATGTAAATAAACGAGAATACAATATATAACTTGATCTTGACAACTCTAAGAAAAACAAGGTTTCATATCATATACATTTTGTAATGTAACTTACGGATTTGATTTAAAGTTTATTTTATTTTTAGATCTTTTATATAAGTTTGTTTTTTAAGATTGTTTTTTTACTATCCATTTTTTACAATAAGACTTCAAAGCAGCGATCATGTAATTTTATTTGTGAAACGTCTGTAGAAAAGTTCAGTGAACATCCCAATCTGAGTTTCACGTTCATCTGGTCAGTACATTTTGAAGTAATTTAAAGTTTATTTTATTTTTAGATCTTTTATATAAGTTTGTTTTTTAAGATTGTTTTTTTACTATCCATTTTTTACAATAAGACTTCAAAGCAGCGATCATGTAATTTTATTTGTGAAACGTCTGTAGAAAAGTTCAGTGAACATCCCAATCTGAGTTTCACGTTCATCTGGTCAGTACATTTTGAAGTACTACAGACTGAAAAGGCCGTTTTTAGCTATGTTGGAGGGTTTAGAAACAGTGTAATTGTTAGTTAAAAGACGTTTGTAACTTTGCACACAGCTCTCTTTAATACTCGTTTCTCATTCATTACAACACAATGACTTTATTACAGATCTCTCTTGCCCACACCTCTTTCACCAACCTCCTCGTCACGTCTCTTTCTCTGCCAACCTCACAGAATTGTATTCTACAGTAATGAGCATTGTCTTAAAAAGACATTTCAGCCTTGTCTGATGTGTTTTTTTTTCTTTTCGTCTGTTGGCACAATGTGCGCATGTGGAATAGTTCTGTAAAAAAACCTGTTTCCAAACACACTGCGGCATATTTCAAACGCGTGGTAGGCTGGGCCTTAATACATAAATATTCAAGTGGACTAAGTTCTATTCTCTACACTAGATGTTTGGGAATTAGTGGTAGTAAATTGAATGGGTGAGAGAGAGAGAGAGAGCCTATATGGAGGATGTCACTTTTATTGGGCTTTACATCATGTCTGCAGCGAGATTATTAGACACAGGGAAACACAACTTAAAACAATGGCGAGAACTAGGGGAGGAATTGGCCATGGCCAAGAAGCAATCCCAGCGTTTGCCTGAAACAATTTCGGGAAACCATGAAAGACTGAAATCAGGGTGGCTGGAGCAAGGATCGAGCCCGGGTACTCTGAACATGATTCAGTGCCACAGTTGTGCCACCTCGCTCGGTGGCGACACTTCATACAACCTGTTGTGAAGATGAGCCATGTTTTACACTCTTCCGCTTACAAAATGCAACCCATTTGCCGAACCTTTTCGGTGATTTGTTGCGGTTAGGGAGTCTGTGGAAATGTATCCCTTGCTGATTACAGATGTCACTCTTATTGGTTGTGTTACTACAACCGTAGGCACTACACACAGGCATTTTCCAGCCTTCGTGAAAACAACCAGCAGACTGAATAACACGTAACACGCGCTCGGCGCGGCAGACAGGCTACAGGCGGCGCGGAATGGCGCAGTGACGTCACATCTCGCGTAGCGGCTGTACGAAGCGTCTAAACGTCTTCGCTATTTTTAGCCCAGTCAATAAAGGTTCTGTGTCGGGAATAATAAAGGCAAAGCTGAATTTTTCACAGATGATAGACCAATACTAGAGAAGTTACCAATACAGTATTTATCTCATATATATCCTACTCGATATAATTTAAACCAAAATTTACCAATTCCCCTAGTTCACAAAACAATTTCTCAAAGATCATCCACATTCTTGCTTTCAAAAATTGTAGCAATTCTTCCTGAAAATATAAAAAATAATATTATAAATAAGAAAATATATATTGATCGATGGTTAAATAACTTAACTGATGATGAGTTGTCTTTAATCTT
>PNEQ01030914.1:0-14224 GCA_003012365.1 Medauroidea extradentata
AATTTTGATAGTTACTTGGGAATCTTATTTTGGTATTCGATTATACATACAAGCAACTGTGACATCATGTCAGGCTAGTGTTGGTTCATCTCTCTGGGATCTTACTTGTGAGAACTCACAAAATTAACTAAACATAAGTACCGTAAAACTGGATGATTAGAAGCACTGGGGTGAATAGAAACGAAATTAGAAATATGTTTTTCACTTACCTACACCTGTTGCTTTAAAGTAATATCATTACAATAAAACTACTGTTTGTAGGTAAATTGTTTTAACTTGCCTACTTAAATATTAAATTTTTAAAACAACATCTATACCGAAAATTTACCTTTGAAGTTGCTTTCTATTCACCCCAATGTTTCTAATCACCCTGCTTTACTGTATGACCAACAATTAGAATTATTGAAAGATAATCTGAGTTAGTTGGTTAGTATATGACAGTGATGATAAATTGCGAAAATCCATGTTGGTATATTTTATATCATTCAGTAAATATTCATATAAATTTCTCTTAGAAAATACTGCTGTTCAACAAATTTCAAGTTTAATCACCAGAGATGTTCTTAACATTATCTAAGCAAGTAAATAATTCTACACAAAATTTAAATGTTGCAGTATGATTACTTATTTTTTAGTTTTTCATCATATTGCTTTCGTTGGCATTCTTTTCTGTCTGTTCTAAAATCCTAGGATAACTCCTCCCGCTACAGCCCTTGAGCAAACATTTCTGTTATCAAAATATACACTAAAGGAAAGTAGGCTGATTAGTTCTGTATAGATCTACTTGTTATATATAGAGATGATTGCATTGGATCAACACTGTCATCGTTTCTTTAGTGCGCTTTATTTAATATGCCTTGCTAAGTACAATTATTATTAATTTATTATTAAAATTAAGATTCTGTCTATGGTATTGGTGTAAAAATTAAATGTGTGTTAATATAGTTTTTTTTTTTTTTTTTTTTTTTTTTTTAACGCTTAGGCCGTATCTATAAACGGCTTTCGAATGACAACCAACTGTTATCCCCATAGAGAAAGCATTGGTGAGCAGTTGCTTGTCATTCGAAAGCAGTTTATAGATTCAGCCCTTAAAGTTGTAACCTATCCAAGAGGTGAACCTTGTAGCGCATAAACAAATACACACAAAAAATAAATAAAACTAGTTGTATTTCGAAACACCCTAGCTCATGCCCACTACAGCAACCATCGCGTTTTCGGATCCGGCGAATCACAGATGTTTGGTGTTGCAGTACTTGTTCTTATTGGCTCTGAAACGGGAAACGTCTACTTACAAAGACACAGGGCCAATAACCGAAGCAGAGGTGCGGATGTTCACGTAACTTGTTACTTAAATCAAGCTGAAATAATAATTTTTTCACAAAAATGGATGTTCCTTTCCGCTCACAATGTAGGAGAAATGCAGGTAACTTGCGTTTAAATTCCAACATGTCTTTAAAATATTTCGCGAATTTCCCCGGCCTTTACCAGATCTGACCATTATATTGACGATGACGTGTGCAGTGGCAGTTAGGAATCCAAGATGGTTATCCGACTAAAACTGCAATCACGTGGCTATTCATATTGAACGGCATTGCCTACACAAGATCGATCAGGAAGGGTAGGCCTAATATATGCCCTGAGTTTTAGTCCAAAATAGCTCCACGAGCCTCAGACTGTAGTTAAAGGGCAACAATAGGTAGAAGAGCTTGACCTCATGTAGATAAAGCGGTAATTATACGCATAACCAGCGGAGCAGTGCGGAAAATTAAGTGAGAATCGACCATGGCCTTTAGTTACGAATCAACCTGACATTTGCCTGGAATAGTTTTGAGAAATAATGGGAAAACCAAATTAGGATTTCCAGACAAACAAACAAGCGTCCTTCTGCGTGTGAGGCCAGTGTAAAGTAAACAGTCTCAGTAATATTATATTAATATAATTTTGCCTGCAGTGTAGTAGTACACCAATAGTCCGTTATTATTTTAGTACAGTATTTCCTTTTGGTTGAATTTCAGAGAATTAAAAAAATTAGTTCCTTCCATATAGCTCTACAAATTAATTATCTTTGTAAGAAAAGAAAGAGTTTTTTTTTAAGTCTCTTGTTAAATTAATAATGTTTTAAAAAATTAAAATATGTTAAGAAAGGTTTTTAATGGCAAATAGGCACTTGTGAAATCATCTTATTTATCATAATTTACTTCTATGTTTTGCTGGGTAAAGAAATTAAATTTCTACTGAAAAAAGAATTACGTTATTTTGTGGTGTTTAGCTCAGTAGCCCATATGGAGTGTCATCATTTTCCCCATTTCAGGCTATGTAAGACCAGTTATTCAAATCATATATTCTTACTCATTTCATGTTTCTTCATTTTATTAATATTGCGAAGTTTATTCTCTTTTTCATACCCTCTTACTGTCTTAATTCTTCCGCCTCTTTCTGTAAGGTTCCGCGGTGGTCGAGGGTTTAGACCTCTCGCCTCCCACCAAGATAGTCCGGGTTCGATTCCCGACGAGACCCCCGGTTTTTCGCATGTGAGAATTGTGCTGGATGATGCCACTGGTCGACGGGTTTTCTCGGGGAACTCCCGTTTCCCCCCACTCCTTCATTCCGGTATTGCTCCATACTCACGACATGTCACCCCTCACCAGCGCTAAAGACATAGATGTTGGGTGCTGACCAACATCTCTTCACTTTCATCTCTATCTTTGTCTACTACGTTCAAAATGGCTTTCTCCACAACAACTGCAGTGCAAATGTTATATTGTGATTCAACCATTGACAAGACACAATTCAAGGCTTCTTAACTATTCTAATGTTGGACATTGCTCGACTCATATTGCAAATTAAATGTCTGCAATCGTCCGCAGAAGTATAAAATAACATTTTCTTCCGGTGGTTAATGAATTCAAACTTTACAATGACAGCTGATATGTCAATTAAACATTCGGCGAACACACTACAGGCTCGGTTTCAGCCGCCATATTGAATTTTATTATTTTTCGCTTTTTTTTTTAAGAATTCTATGAAGAAAAATGTTAAATATGCAATGTTACCTCAAATTATATTTAAATTTTGCTGCAGTACAGACCTTGCGAATTAGTTGTAAACATATAATTAAGCCGCAATGTGTGTGGCAAAATATTTTTATGTTCATAATTTGCCCGACAAATTGCGACATAACTATACATTACTAGCTGTATTACCATGCTTGTACTGTAGCTCAAGGTAAATAGAATTTGCGGTATAGTCGCCGATTTAACATTTTTCTTCTCAGAATTAAAACAAAAAATAAGCGAAAAATAATAAAATTCAATATGGCGACTGAAACCGAGCCTTAAGCTCCTAAGAAAAAATTCGTATAAAAAATTGAATGGTGACAGGAATGTGAGAAGCGGACGCCGCTCACTGAGAAAACCTATCAGGTTGACGCAACGTCCGCCACGTTTCCAATCATGCAAAATTCGAGAAATAATCAAGCGGTACGGTGTGCTGAGAAGTGATAAAACGATCAGACTTCTATAGCCGATCCCACGAACGAATGCACTTTATTGACAGCCCTTTATTGGCACTTCAGAATATTAAATCGAATGTTTTATTTATATGAAACCATTTTTTAACTTCCTAAATAAGCGAGTGTACAGGAAACTATGCAAATAGCAATAAATATGATAGAAATCGAACGACGATTCACAGTGAACTTCAGAAAACATTGCCAACATATCTGTCAGATAAGTGCATTCGTTCGTAGTAGCTCTGCGTGTCGCCTAGGAGTGGATGGTTTGGGAGGGGGAATGAGGGAGGTGGCATAACGCCGCGTGTATCGAGAAAAGTCGAGTATTGTTTCGTTACACCATATGTAATGCTGGTTTTACAATAACGTGACAGATGTGACGCGAAAGGCGCAATGCGACACTGAAAATTCTCGTTTTAGCAAACGCTAGTTCACCTGCCGCGCGAAAAAAAAAAAAATAAATAAATAAATGTAAATATTGTTCCTTGCAACTATATAATAGCCTAATTTAAAACAGCTATAGATGTTTACATTATTTCAATTTCTTCCCGTATGTATTTCAAATACCCACTGGCATCCCCAACGGTGTAAATAATGTCGAAAATTAACACGTTTTTTTAAGGTTATGCTTTGATTTTAATAACAAACAAAAATCCCTCGTAAAATATATAATTGCAATGTACAACCAACTTACCAGATACACCAACATTTGGTCAAAAATAAATTTTCTGTTCTTCAACTTTGTCGCGTCCACGCCGGGAATATAAATACTTTTTATTTGGAATTCGTGTGCGTCCGCGATTATAGTCGTGCTCGCGTCACAGAAGCCTCGACGTTGATTGGTTGAAAAGTTGTTGAATACGCACCGCGCAATTCGCGTTTCGTTTGTCACGCTATTGTGATTCCAGCGTAAGTTGTGACACGAGAAAAATATTGTTAAATCTCTTGGATTGTAACGTATGGTGATTTTTTGTGGTTGTTTGTTATAACACACATAATATAAATAAATGTACGCCTCGTTTCGTTTTTGTGAGGCTGTAACATTTTGTCATATCTTTAACTTGACAGTATTATTTTTGTCAAATAGATCCAATAAGTTTCCTTTGCATCCACTGCCAAAGTTAGAAATGTTCCTCGCGTATCATTTGGCTCGGAAACCTCAAAAATCTCCTATAAAAAAAGGGGGGGTGGGAGTTGCAGGTTAAGAAAACTTTCATGATTTGGAATTCACAATGCCGACACGACTGTCACAAACAATTATATTTGGCCTTTTTTTTTTCTTTAACTATCTTAGAAAAATTGGTCACGACTGGTTACTGCAGACTTGCTGTCATGCTCACGTTATACGAGATGGAAAACAAAATATCATGCCAAACACCAGTTTTAAACTACAGCGAGGTAAATGTTCTCTTTGCCTAGTTGAGTGCTCAGAATTAACCGACACCAATAAGGATATGTCAGCTGACAAGGGTATTTTCAAACATAAGATCATATCATGAAACCAGTAACGCGGTGCCATAGATTAACGAGGCCATATTACTACCTGTAGACTGCAATTATTGATTGGTATGAGAAAATTACGTTACCTTAATTAATTTTGTTCGTCTTGGTTTACAAATATACCCAAGTATGTATGCGTTACATCTGATGAGATTAATTTTCATTGCTTACCAGAATTATTACGGACAACACCAAATTACCAACCTCATCCCACGATTTCCTTAGTTTAATATATTTCTTTCGGAAAATCTTATCTGTACGAGGTACCTGCCCCATGGAAAAATTTTTTGTCAAATTCACGGCTTGTGAGTGAGTTTATGGTGTTGTAAGCCCTGGGTTACTTTGGTTGGTTCAAGTCATAGTACGGTCATCTTAACTTCGGATTCCCGCAATGCTCCGGAATCACACCTGGTGAATGCTACGATTGTTCGTAATTATTGGCCATGGCAAATACCTTTCACGTTTACGGACAGATCTAGTCGATGATTGTGTTTGTAATGACTATACTGTCGATGACACGTTCAATATTTAGACTAAATAATTAGGTCCGTATACTAAAGTTCACTTTTTTTTTTCCCAAGGGACTTGACGTGAATTCATTTTAAGATAGGTTTTTTAAGGCTGAATAGGCGTATTATCGCCCGGTTACGTAATGCCACATTATTTCTAGGTAAGAAGATGCAGGTAAAATAATTTGAGGCTAGAATTTTAGGGCCAAAACAATTTTTAGGTTCTAAACATTTGAATTACGACCAAACTATTTTTGGATCGATGATTTAATGTCGATAAAATTTAAGTAATGCGGCTTAAACCCATATAATTCAGAGTGTTTATAAATGAATGTCGGGGTTTCAGAGCTTTATAATATTTATTGAATTGAACGTACAGCTATAAATGGTATGTCAAAGTGTTTTGTTTATAGGTACAAGTGCGCATGCGCAAGAAAATTTTTCACCCGCCATCCGCTAGGAAGCAGCAATAGCAAAGATGGTGACTAGTGAGCAGAAAGTGTTTTGCGTCTTATAGTTTGCAAAGACCAAATCTGTAGTTACTGTGCAACGTGCGTTACGAATTAAGTTCGGTATGCTTTGTCGAAGAGAAAAATTTGATAATACAATTTGAACAAATATTATGGCTCAAATACGTCATATACCGAGCGAGGGAGCGCAACTGTAACACATTCGACTCGCGTCCGGGAGGACCCGAGTTCGATCCCCGACTCCGACCATCCTGATTTCGGTTTGCCATGGTTTCCCGAAATTGCTATAGACAAATGCTGTGATGGTTCTTTAACAAAGGTCATGGCCGGCTCCTCTACCAGCTGCTGTCGCCATCCATAATGACCTCACTGTCAACAAGACGTAAAGCCCACATACCTTACCTTAATTTCAAATAATTTTAAGTTAGGTAATGTAAGGCCAAATAACTTTAAGCCCTATATAATTTTATATGATGAGATTATATAAAATAAGGAGAACGTATTGAAATTTGGTAATGACAAGTTATTTGATCATAAATGACGCTCCTATCGGTATGACGTCACGGAATATAGGCACAAAGTCGCGCCAGGAACATCAGTTAGCCACGTTGTGTATGTACGCGCTCTGAACGAGCTTCACGCTTCGTAATTGAAAAAGTTCCGTGTTTATACGTTATAAAGAAGCATGGTTGAATCAATTTAAGTTTGGCTCTGGGAAATGTTTTGACCTTTGTTTCAGTCAAGAGTGAAGTAAACAGAAGAGGCAATTTAGGTTGGGAAAATATGAATATCAGTCCCCTATAAATATTAGGTTAAGTAAATGTGAAGCAAATGTCAAAGTGAATTTCCGCATGAAAAGTGAACTGCGTAAAGAACAAATTACGAGTACGTTTAGCGTACGGGCCAGCTACCTGAGATTTTTTTTTATTTAACCCTCCATTCTCCTTCCATTGATTTTGTGTTATTGAGCACACTTCATGACATACATATTCGCTGCTAAATTATCGTATTCATGTAGATGAAAAGTTTTTTTTATGAGCAACTATCAAAAACAGTAAAACGTTGATATTTACGTGTCTTTATGCAAAGAACATTGCATATAAATATTTTTATCGAACAGAAATGTCATCAGAGATTGTGTCTACTGTTTAGGACAAAATTTAAAACTAAGCATTTTCTGCTGCTGACTTCCTTTAACTATTGGTATCATGAAATTATTGGAGAATATTATTTTTACAAATAATGTGTTTTACCGCCACATTGAAAAAACGGCTTTACAAATAAATCAATTAAATCCAATAACGTATCGATCAGAAGAAATAGATGTTAAAATCATGAACGTTTTAAGGTTACGACACCTTTTATTAACGTCTGCAATACAAACGATTTCTGTGGTTGCCTGTTTTAAAAAGTATCGTCTTCTTCTTCTCGAAAATGTGTAAGGCATATGACTAATCCGTATCGTAGACAAAACTGAGTTTTACGTTACTATACAGTCAACTGATTGTACCTCTGCATAGGAAAAGTAATTTTTAAAGGTTTATTCCGTAAAGTGTCAGTTAACTGTTAAGGCCCAACTAAACTTCTGCATTTGTCTCTATTACTAGAACTTTGTAAGATTTCGCATTAAAGTAGTTTTTGAGAAGACTCTCTACACTTGGTACCGATGAAAATTATTTCAAACCCTTTCATTAGAGATTCGATTCGACGATGTTGAAAGTTCAAATAGTTTATCACCATAGTACAGGAATACTGAAGAATTCCTGAATAAATATATGACCGAAAACCATACTAAATCCTGAGCGTACACAGGCAATCTACAAGTGTCGAGAGAGTATTTGGTTTGATAGCGAATACAAATAATTAACTCATTGTAGAAGACTTTACTATTACAAGCGATGTTACAATAAATGCTCAGTAGGATCACTATTAACATAATAGCAGACATTTTAGCGTAGGGGGAGATTACCGTGTACGGTAGAAAAATTAGGATGTGTGCTTTACTATTGGCGAGAGGTTGCATGAATTCGTGAAACCACTCCCATCGTTGAGTCAACACGCTTCGAATTCGCTACAGACTTTCATGTAACCTGATAGATAGAAATAAAACGGGTTGAAATCCGGGGATCTTTTAGGCCTATTTACGCGTCCTTCTCGACCATTTCATTGATAATTGGAGAAAATATTTTTGACTTTCAGTTTAAAAACAACTAGGCTACTTAGTACGATGTTTGCTCCATTTTAGGTTTTAAAATTTATGTTTACAAATATCACATAAATATCAGCCCGACACGTTCAGAGGTATCAATTTTAACTATGAATACACATAAAGGGATTGTTGCATATTGAATATATTATTTTCAAAGTCGTAATACGGTGAACATTTAAATGTTAACACTGGTACAGTTGCATAACGTTATTTAATAATTTTTTTTTGTTTTAAATTAAGCATCGTATAACATATTTTTTACTTCGACTACAAAAAGTGTGCTAAATTTACTATGGCTCTATCTTATATTAATAAAGGATATGGATGCTAGTAGTGTCTTAAGGTACAGGAAATTAAATTTTAAATGATTTTTCCGTTGTGACTCTAAAGCAAGAGTTCAGAATGTGTGCGTAACCTAAAATCCTCTCATAAATGCAGTTTCAGCTACCAGTTTTGTTGTTATGACAGGTCATATCAAGAGGGGTAAAAACAATGTCCACTCTAAAGAGCACCTTGTAAAGTCTAACCATTTTTTGTAGGTTTCCATGCACCAGCGTCCTTTATCAGCAACAATTATATGAAATTAACGTAACTTATATCCGCAGGGTGCTTCATGCCGAGCTTGTGAAGGACGTAACTGATTGCATGACTGCCTTTCGAAACAGGAGATAAAAGTCACGATAAATGCAACCTTCTGCCGGGAGCTGATACCGTACGACAGTACTTTCGAAATTCGCGTTTACTTCAACAACAGTGAAACGACGTCGTGTGTATTTTTCAACGTTCTCTAGAGTAGGATAAATTACACAAATGCACTGTAATTAGTGTTATTATTACATTGTAATTAATAATAGCAGTAGTTGTAATATAGTATCGGCAATGGCAGTGACAGTGACAATGGCAGTAGTAGTAGTGTAGTAGTAATGTAGTAGTGTGTAGTATTAGTTGTAGTGGCACTGGCAGTAGTTTTTTTTATAGAGGATGAAAAATCTTCAAAAAGACACCGCATTACTTAAGCCTGGCCCTAGATGCGCTATATTAAGCGCTCATGGTTAACTGCTCATCTGCTTTTTTTTTTCTGTCAGTACATCCTTCGTGTATTTCATCAGTATTTTTCAGTATTTCTCGGAACTGACGATATGCGCAATTATATTATTCGGTGTTGGCATTACACCTACATCTTTCCAAACATCGTTCCTCTCACTGAACCATCGTGTACAAGTGAAAAATGTGTGTTATGCATCATCAACTTCATCCTTGCGGTAAGAGATAGGTACTCATTGAAGAGGCCATATTCAGTAAGAAATTGAGTGAAGAACACTCTGTCCATACCGCTAGTTGGGGGATAAGCTTCGCTGTCCATCGTCCAGTAGTGGAATTTTGCCACCTTTTTTGCCACTCTATCATGGTCTGCCTTCTCTCCAGGTTTTTCATATTTTCATCTAAAATGCCGGCACTCCGGTATTGGTGGAGCCGTTTTCTTTCATAAGCCTTGAGATCAACCGGTTGAGCTTTGGTATAGTAATATTATTAGCAGTAGTAGTGTAGTAGTAATGTAGTAGTAATGTAGTAGTGTGTAGTAATAGTTCTAGTGGCAGTGACAGTAGTAAAGTAGTACTATTAGCTGTAGTAGAGTAGTAATGAAGTAGTTATGTTGTAGTGTGCAGTAATAGATGTAGTGGCAGTGGCAGTGACAGTGGCAGTAGTAAAGTAGTAGTATTAGTAGTAGTAAAGTAGTAGTGAAGTAGTAATGTTGTAGTGTGTAGTAATAGTTGTAGTGGCAGTGACAGTAAAAGCAGTAGTAAAGTAGTAGTATTAGCAGTAGTAATGTAGTAGTAGTGTAGTAGTGTGTAGTAATACTTGTAGTGGCAGTGGCAGTAGCAGCAGTAGTAACGTAGTAGTATTAGCAGTAGTAGTGTAGTAGTAAAGTAGTAATGTGGCAGTGTGTAGTAATAGTTGTAGTGGCAGTGGCAGTAGCAGCAGTAGTAAAGTAGTAGTATTAGCAGTAGTAGTGTAGTAGTAATTTAGTAGTAATGTAGTAGTGTGTAGTAATACTTGTAGTGGCAGTGGCAGTAAAAGCAGTATTAAAGTAGTAGTATCAGCAGTAGTAGTGTAGTAGTGTAGGAGTTATGTAGTAGTGTGTAGTAATAGTTGTAGTGGTAGTGGCAGTTACAGTAGCAGTAGTAGTAAAGTAGTAGTATTAGCAAAAGTAGTGTAGTAGTGACGTAGTAATGTAGTAGTGTGTAGTAATAGTTGTAGTGGTAGTGGCAGTGGCAGTAGTAACGTAGTAGTATTAGCAGTAGTAGTGTAGTAGTGAAGTAGTAATGTAGTAGTGTGTAGTAATAGTTGTAGTGGCAGTTGCAGTAGCAGCAGTAGTAAAGTAGTAGTATTAGCAGTAGTAGTGTAGTAGTAATGTAGTAGTGTGTAGTAATAGTTGTAGTGGCAGTGGCAGGAGCAGCAGTAGTAAATTAGTAGTAATAGCAGTAGTAGTGTAGTCGTGTAGTAGTAATGTAGTAGTGTGTAGTAATAGTTGTAGTGGCAGTGACAGTAGCAATAGTAGTAAAGTAGTAGTATTAGCAGTAGTAGAGTAGTAGTGAAGTAGTATTGTAGTAGTGTGTAGTAATTGTTGTAGTGGCAGTGGCAGTAGCAGCAGTAGTAGCGTAGTAGTATTAGAAGTAGTAGTGTAGTAGTAAAGTAGTAATGTGTAGTAATAGTTGTAGTGGCAGTTGCAGTAGCAGCAGTAGTAAAGTAGTAGTATTAGCAGTAGTAGTGTAGTAGTAATGTAGTAGTGTGTAGTAATAGTTGTAGTGGCAGTGGCAGGAGCAGCAGTAGTAAATTAGTAGTAATAGCAGTAGTAGTGTCGTAGTGTAGTAGTAATGTAGTAGTGTGTAGTAATAGTTGTAGTGGCAGTGACAGTAGCAGTAGTAGTAAAGTAGTAGTATTAGCAGTAGTAGAGTAGTAGTGAAGTAGTAATGTAGTAGTGTGTAGTAATTGTTGTAGTGGCAGTGACCGTGGCAGTAGAAAAAAGTAGTAATATTAGTAGTAGAGTAGTAGTGAAGTAGTAAAGTTGTAGTGTGTAGTAATAGTTGTAGTAGCAGTGGCAGTAGCAGCAGTAGTAAAGTAGTAGTATTAGCAGTAGTAGAGTAGTAGTGAAGTAGTAATGTAGTAGTGTGTAGTAATAGTTGTAGTGGCAGTGGCAGTAGCAGCAGTAGTAACGTAGTAGTATTAGCAGTAGTAGTGTAGTAGTAATGTAGTAGTGTGTAGTAAAAGTTGTAGTGGCAGTTGCAGTAGCAGCAGTAGTAAAGTAGTAGTATTAGCAGTAGTAGTATAGGAGTAATGTAGTAGTGTGTAGTAATAGTTGTAGTGGCAGGAGCAGCAGTAGTAAATTAGTAGTAATAGCACTAGTAGTGTAGTAGTGTAGTAGTAATGTATTAGTGTGTAGTAATAGTTGTAGTGGCAGTGGCAGGAGCAGCAGTAGTAAATTAGTAGTAATAGCAGTAGTAGTGTAGTAGTGAAGTAGTAATGTAGTAGTGTGTAGTAATAGTTGTAGTGGTAGTGGCAGTTACAGTAGCAGTAGTAGTAAAGTAGTAGTAATAGCTGTAGTAGTGTAGTAGTGAAGTAGTAATGTAGTAATGTATAGTATTAGTTGTAGTGGTAGTGGCAGTGGCAGCAGTAACGTAGTAGTATTAGCAGTAGTAGTGTAGTAGTGAAGTATAAATGTAGTAGTGTGTAGTAATATTTGTAGTGGCAGTGGCAGTAGCAGCAGTAGTAAAGTAGTAGTATTAGCAGTAGTAGTGTAGTAGTGAAGTAGTAATGTTGTAGTGTGTAGTAATAGTTGTAGTAGCAGTGGCAGGAGCAGCAGTAGTAAAGTAGTAGTATTAGCAGTAGTAGTGTAGTAGTGAAGTAGTAATGTTGTAGTGTGTAGTAATAGTTGTAGTGGCAGTGGCAGGAGCAGCAGTAGTAAAGTAGTAGTATTAGTAGTAGTAAAGTAGTAGTGAAGTAGTAATGTTGTAGTGTGTAGTAATAGTTGTAGTAGCAGTGGCAGGAGCAGCAGTAGTAAAGTAGTAGTATTAGCAGTAGTAGTGTAATAGTAATGTAGTAGTTTGTAGTAATAGCTGTAGTGGCAGTAAAAGCAGTATTAAAGTAGTAGTATTAGCAGTAGTAGTGTAGTAGTGAAGTAGTAATGTAGTAGTGTGTAGTAATAGTTGTAGTGGTAGTGGCAGTTACAGTAGCAGTAGTAGTAAAGTAGTAGTAATAGCAGTAGTAGTGTAGTAGTGAAGTAGTAATGTAGTAGTGTGTAGTAATAGTTGTAGTGGTAGTGGCAGTGGCAGTAGTAACGTAGTAGTATTAGCAGTAGTAGTGTAGTAGTGAAGTATTAATGTAGTAGTGTGTAGTAATAGTTGTAGTGGCAGTGGCAGTAGCAGCAGTAGTAAAGTAGTAGTATTAGCAGTAGTAGTGTAGTAGTGAAGTAGTAATGTAGTAGTGTGTAGTAATAGTTGTAGTGGCAGTTGCAGTAGCAGCAGTAGTAAAGTAGTAGTATTAGCAGTAGTAGTATAGGAGTAATGTAGTAGTGTGTAGTAATAGTTGTAGTGGCAAGAGCAGCAGTAGTAAATTAGTAGTAATAGCAGTAGTAGTTTTG
This sequence comes from Medauroidea extradentata, assembly GCA_003012365.1. Taxonomy (NCBI): domain Eukaryota; kingdom Metazoa; phylum Arthropoda; class Insecta; order Phasmatodea; family Phasmatidae; genus Medauroidea; species Medauroidea extradentata. Next base: position 12,839 of record PNEQ01030914.1, read on the forward strand.
TAGTGTAGTAGTAATGTATTAGTGTGTAGTAATAGTTGTAGTGCGCAGTGGCAGGAGCAGCAGTAGTAAATTAGTAGTAATAGCAGTAGTAGTGTAGTAGTGAAGTAGTAATGTATTAGTGTGTAGTAATAGTTGTAGTGGCAGTGACCGTGGCAGTAGAAGAAAGTAGTAGAATTAGTAGTAGTAGAGTAGTAGTGAAGTAGTAAAGTTGTAGTGTGTAGTAATAGTTGAAGCGGAAGTTGTAGTAGCAGCAGTAGTAAAGTAGTAATATTGTCAGTAGTAGAGTAGCATTGTAATATTAATGTAGTGTGTAGTAATAGTTGTAGTGTCAGTGGTAGTAGCAGCAGTATTAAAGTGGTAATATTATCAGTAGTATAGTAGCATTATAATAGTAATGTAGTAGTGTATAGTAATAGTTCTAGTGGCAGTAGCAGCAGTAGTAAAGTAGTTATATTATCAGTAGTAGAGTAGCGTTGTAAAAGTAATGTTGTAGTGTGTAGTAATAGTTGCAGTTGCAGTGGCAGTAGCAGCAGTAGTAAAGTAGTAGTATTAGCAGTAGTAGTGTAGTACTAATGTAGTAGTGTGTAGTAATAGTTGTAGTGGCAGTGACAGTGGAAGTAGAAGAAAGTAGTAGTATTAGCCGTAGTAGTGTAGTATTGTAGTAGTAATGTAGTAGTGTGTAGTAATAGTTGAAGTGGCAGTGGCAGTGACAGTGGCAGTAGTAAAGTAGTAGTATTTGCAGTAGTAGAGTATTAGTGAAGTAGTAATGTAGTAGTGTGTAGTAATAGTTGAAGTGGCAGTGGCAGTAGTAAAGTAGTAGAATTAGCAGTAGTAGAGTATTAGTGAAGTAGTAATGTAGTAGTGTGTAGTAATAGTTGTAGTTGCAGTGGCAGTAGCAGCAGTAGTAAAGTAGTAGTATTAGCAGTAGTAGTGTAGTAGTAATGTAGTAGTGTGTAGTAATAGTTGTAGTGGCAGTGGCAGTGACAGTGGCAGTAGTAAAGTAGTAGTATTAGCAGTAGTAGAGTATTAGTGAAGTAGTAATGTAGTAGTGTGTAGTAATAGTTGAAGTGGCAGTGGCAGTAGTAAAGTAGTAGTATTAGCAGTAGTAGAGTATTAGTGAAGTAGTAATGTAGTAGTGTGTAGTAATAGTTGAAGTGGCAGTGGCAGTAGTAAAGTAGTAGTATTAGCAGTAGTAGAGTATTAGTGAAGTAGTAATGTAGTAGTGTGTAGTAATAGTTGAAGTGGCAGTGGCAGTGACAGTGGCAGTAGTAAAGTAGTAGTATTAGCAGTAGTAGAGTATTAGTGAAGTAGTAATGTAGTAGTGTGTAGTAATAGTTGAAGTGGCAGTGGCAGTAGTAAAGTAGTAGTATTAGCAGTAGTAGAGTA
>PNEQ01030915.1:0-14221 GCA_003012365.1 Medauroidea extradentata
CTCACCAGCCACGACCTCTGGCTCACCAGCCACGACCTCTGGCTCACCAGCCACGACCTCTGGCTCACCAGCCACGACCTCTGGCTCACCAGCCACGACCTCTGGCTCACCAGCCACGACCTCTGGCTCACCAGCCACGACCTCAGCCCACTGAGCCAAGTAGTCAGTGATTGTTGGTGAAAACATTCTCTACCAAGTTGTTTCACTGTATTATGTGCACACCTGCAGCTCTGCTTCATTGGCAGTGATACGATGTTTTCTTGTTGTCCTAGGAAGTATGACGGAAGCGCTGTAGAGCCACAATTTTGTACTACTTGTTTTCAATGCCGTGAGCGTACAAATGCAGATCATCTTGATGGTTAGTTATTAGTAGAGACTGGACAAATTCGGGAGTTCACTGGCCCTTAGGCCAGCATCCAAGATTATATATCGATACCTTAGCGCAGTCAAATAACATATGACTCTGAACAAAGACATGCTACTCATAACCGTGAAACGTAAGGATGTTCAAGTGCGATAATGTCGTAATTTTATATTTATATGAAATATTTATAGACGATACTCGTGAGTGCAAAGTCAAAATTTGCTTGTTACACTGCCATGCAAATAGTAAAAACCAGTTGACTTACATACGTGAAATAATTCACAGTGAAATGACATACTATAAGCTACGTAATGAAATATTTGAAAAAATCCCGCGAACTGTTTTTGTATTTAAAAAAATTGCCGAATTTGCAACTTTTTCCTGTACTTTTACGATTTTTTAAATCCAAACTATTACATTGCGGCATTTTAAAATGTTTTAATGCATAGTTCATGGGATGTAAGTTCATAGTGAGTTATTATTTAAGTATGTATATTGGTTTTCGCTATTTGCATGGAAACAGAACATGTAAATTTTGACTTCGATGCACCGTTATGAGAAATCTACGCCAGTGAAAATTGTTTCGTGAGAGAAAACTGCACTCACAAGTGTCGTCTACGAAACTAACAATATTTAATATCAATATAAATATGACTTTATCGCACTTGAACACCCTTAAGGTAGCTGCCTGCTGAGGCCGTAGAGTAGTGTGCAGAGAAACGTTCCTTACAATATTATTAGAAAACTGCTCATTATGTATAAGATATGTCTGATTAGAAATATCGTTCAAAGAACACGCGTACCTATACCCACTGCAGGTCTTCCGTGTATGACTAATAGTTTATTTTGACGCTGCCGATAATTTGTGTTCTTGTGGTTCCTTTTAGCTATGAATGTATGTATGTATAGCCTAGGCGTGTACGATATACTTTCATATTTTCATGAAATGATAGGGTTAACTCTGAATGTCTCACAGAGGCTAGTTTTCGGCGAGAAGACAGCATACTAGTTCAGCGACTTGCGCCTAGGGGCTAGGGTGAGGTGTGATGCCAGTGCTGTGTAGCCCTTAACCGCTTCCGCACTTCTAAGCCTTGACCGTTAAAAAACGTTCACCGAGGCGTCCACCTTAAAAGTGGTCCCTTTACGATTACCAATCGACGACTGACGTAAACGAACTTGTTGATTCAGACGTCGATGTTGCTCGTGCTAAGTCTTGGCGCAACACTGCCTTGGCTCTGACTTGGAGTATCGGAGGCGCGGGGAAAGTCGTGAGGTTATTTTGGCGGTTGGCCAGACTGCACAGCCACTACCACTGTTTGTTTATTGGCTGGTGACTGCGAGAGAGACGTAACTACTTTGCGAGTCTAGTCAGCCACTCCCTCTTTGACCGGTCTCTTACCAGCAGGACCAGCATGGTTCGTATTTGCACACGTCGTCAGAACGACACGTCAGATGAAAGACGTTTCGCCTATAAAGCGACCACGATTCGTTTTACCGCCCGCCAAAGCGGTTCAGTTGAACGGCGCGACCGTCAACACTTTGACGCAGTAGTTTGTCACGAGGCCGAAAACATGCGTATATAAACTAAATATCCGCAGAAACAATGTTACATTTACCGTTTCAAGTGCAGAAATTTTTTTTTTTTTTTTTTTAAATTAATGACAAGCCGAATTTCAACAAGATAAACAGAAAGTACAAATATTATATACTGCTCTAGTGTTGGGCCAGGGGAATTTCGTGAATTCTATGACCTGCATGTTAGAATCAACTATACTATGCACACGCAAACTCCGACCATTTGTCCAGTAGCTGCTACTCACTGGCTCAATAGACAATGAACTAATATACGTGGCTTCAGTATGTATAGGGCAGTGGATTCTGTCATGCGGGTCATTGAACTAGCGACATTATCCTGGTCGCGCCTATAACTTGATCATACGCCGATATTGCTGATACCACAACAAATTCACATTTTTAATGAATATTTTAAGAAAATCTTTACGCACTCGTTGGCTGCCCGCTGATCCACTGGTACAATAATTGGGGCCCACAATTACATTCTTTATAAAATTGGTTCGTACTCTTCCAGGATGTGTCAAGCTCTGGATAAGTCGTTAGGGACCTGAAAATAATAGTTTTCATTTGTCTAGAAGCTAGTTCAAACACTTGACAGTTCGTTTCACTTTCGCACTCGGCCCTAGACTTAGACACCATCTGGATAGCGCTGAGCTAACAATAAACACTTGTGTACTGTACTATTGTGGACATACGCCATTGTTGTCCCAAAAATCTTAGAATGAGACTAAGAAAAAACAAACGAAAAAAATAGATATAACAAGCCTAGTTTGGCTGTAGTCAACACATCTCTAAACAAAAACTACAGAACATGGAAGATCCTATAAGAAATTAGTCAACAACAGAGGAAAATAAAATAAACATCCAAAAATAAAAGTCGAAATATAAAAAAAATCATCTGTGAAACTGAGGACACCACAATTGAAGAAGTGAAGATATTTTGATCAACACATAACATAGATGTCTTTAGCTCTGGTGAGGGGTGATATGAGGTGAGTATGGAGCAGCGCCGGAATGAAAGAGCGGGAGAAACGGAATATCCCAGAGAAAACCCGCCGACCAGCGGCATCTTCCGGAACGATCACCACATAACGAAAATCTGGAGACCGACACCGCCGAGAACCGAACCCGGATTGACTTGGTGGAAGGCGAGAGGTTGGTTTCGGGAGGTCCTGTCGATTTAGATTCCTCGGTTCGGCCATCCTGATTTTGGTTTTTATTTTGTGGTATTCCTAAACCACTTCAAGCGAATGCCGGGATGTTTCCGTCCTAGCTATGGAACGTTGCCGAATACTTTACCCGTTTCCTCTCCTTAAAGTGCAATACTCACGTGAAGATTTGAGAGTTGTGGTCTTGCCCGTAGGCGCATCGCTACTGGCCACCCATACCTCATACGTGCATGTACGTAGAGAGGTTAAGCTGGACTTCTGAGTGAATGTGTCTTGGGTGTTGGAAGCCTCAAAGTGCGGAAGTGATAAAGGCGACACAGTACGGGTATCTCGCCTCACACTAGCCTCTAGGAACAAGTCACTGAACTAGCTTGCAGTCTTCTCGTCGTCAACAACGCGCCTCTATGAGCCTTCCAGTGTAAATAACATATCATGGTCAACATAACCTAACATTTATAAACTGACAACGTAATATATTGAAAATTTTAAAAAAATCGCAAAAGTACAAGTAAAAAATTGCAAACGTAAATTTTTTTGAATACAAATTTCTTCGCTGCGAGAGTTTTCCTATAGTATTTGGCTAGGTAGTCTATGGCGTGCTATTATGCAGTAAATTATTTCGTTCAAGTATGTCAACTGGTTTTCATTATTTGCATGGCAGCGTAACGTGTAAATTTTGAATTTGACGCACAGCTAAGATTGTTTCGTAAAAGAAAACTGTACTACAAAACTAATAGTGTTTCGTAAAAATAAAAAAGTTGATACTAAAAGCAATTAAACACCATGAAGAGGGTGTGGTAGATAAATAAGCGCTGAGTTCTACAATTGAGAATTTTTTAAGTCAATATAGAAAAATTACCAAACAACAATCCTTCGTAATTATATTTGCCAACTTTATAAGCAAACATTTACCCGGAATGCTGCATTTGTTAAGCGTGGTCTCTTGCGCCGCAATTAAATGTACGAGATTTCGGCGTCAGAAATTGTTCTTCAGATATACGTTAATCGAGAGAAATGTTTGCTTAGAAAGTTGGCAAAAACTCTCGTCGGAAATTGCTGTTTTCTGATTTTGCAAATTCGCTTCCAGAAATCTACGGTCCTAAACTAATGCTTTTAGCACTGACTTATATACCACACACTCTTTATTATTGTATTTTCAGTTTTCAAGCCATAACATATATTCAAGTATAGTATTATTAAAATTGTCTCTTCGACAAGAGATAGTATATTTTCTTGATAAACTGCTTGACATAAATAATCATGGGAACCTTCACTAATTTGACGTGCAGAACAATTTCAAGGGAATTATAGGTTAACTTTCAAGAAACAGTAAAAGTCCAATATAAGACGAACATAGACCACTATTATCTTCTCCAAAATTCATTATATATGCCTCAACATTGTCACATTTACAAAAAAAAAATATTTTAAAACAGTAGTTACTTCAGAAAATCTATATATCATCACTGATTTTATGAAATCTCCTATGTGTTAAAAGCAAATTTTTTTCAGGAGGGACAAAAAAAACATATAGACACTAACAGTATTATGGTATTTGTTAGTAACTACAGTAAAATGTCATAAAAGCATAATTTCTATCCATCTGTGTAAACTGTAGCACAAGCACAGGCATAGAGAAAATAACTTTAATATACTATTTATCATTTGGCACATAGAAGGTTTCATAAAAGCAACGACGTTATAAAATTTAGTACGTAGCTCTGCCCCTTAAGGACCGCACCTATAGGACATACTTCAGGGACAGAGGCGCGCACATTCCAGGGACACGCCCCTCACATGTCTGTCACGGTATTACAGTCACAGCGAGTTACAACAAGCCTAGCTACGTGAGAAGATTGCCGAGTTACATGTGGCCTTACTACTCTTGTCTGCCTGCAACAACCACACGCGTGGGTTGTTCACAGTAAAGTCACCACTTCTGATTGCAGCCCTCTTAACAGTAATATGACACGGAAGTGACTTTGAAAGCTATACTCGTTAGTTTATTTGCCCACTGTAAAAAACAATTGTACGTTTACAAGGAAATTCTTGTAACGTAATATCAGAACATTATCAGTCAGATAATAAAAGTAAGATGTCAGAAACATTTTAAAAGTGGTTACAAATATCGTAAACAACTTTGGGAACTAGTAAAATAATGCTAATGAGCAGATTATTCGAATTTAAACAAAATAAACCTAGCAGACCTTTCACATTTTACAAAACATTTCGTACTTTTTCATAAACAATTTTCGTAACAATACAAGATATTAACTGTAAAAACACAAAATTTGTTTGTAGATTTACAGAAATGTTTGTAAATATACAAAGAAATTTGTAAATGTACAAGATTTTGTAAATTTTACAAAATATTTTCGTAGTGTTACAAAAAACTTTTTTGGAAACTGGTTTCCGAACATCCTTTTTGTAAAATTACAAATTTTTTTTACTGCGCATATTCCCGCCAAGAATTAATTTGGTTTTTAACAGAATTGCGATAGTGTGCCATCATGCAATGCAAGAATGTACGAGCCTATGTAGACTTTCTGCAAAATAATGCACAATTTGCCCGCAAGAAAAATGCATTTTGATTCGGCTTACTTTTGTAAAATAAAATTTGTGATAATTTCGGTGCAGAACTATCAGGCGTGGCTGGAACGTGTAGGCACGGATGGAACATGTATGCTGCTCATATTACTTCAACTCCAATACTAATGCAACAAATGGGAAAATACGAATTATCTGAACGGGGCCGTGGTGGCCGAATAGTCGGACCATTCACCTTTCACCAAGACGACCCGGCTTCGATTCTCGGTGGGATCGGTCCAAAGCACGCAAAATACGCCCACACAGTCTGCCACCTTGTTACGTCATACTTTTCCTATACTTTTAATGTAATTTTAAGTTAAAGGGGATTTTACTTGTGTGTTCTGATTAATATTTAGATAAACTGGATTTTTGTTTAATTACTTGGTTTGATGTTGTATTACTCCCCCTACTCCACCCCTCCTTCCAACTCCGAAAATGGAAATCCTGCGTACGCCCGTGAAAAATACTGGCTATTGTCTGCGACTTCGTGTCTATAGGCTATGTACGTTCTGCAATGTCTTTTCAAAAACGATAATTTTCCAAAAGTAAAATTAAAAAAGCTAAACAAAATATTTTCAGCGCTTCAAATGTTATATAAGTAATAATAGTAATTCTGATGATATTAAAAGTACTAATTTGGAGTATTTTTTTTTTTAATTTGTAAAACAAAGTCGGAGACAAAAAATATAATATTTTTAATGGAACAAAATTATGTCATTGATTATAATTCGAAAATGAAACTTTGTTACAATTTTTTTTGTACTCTGTTCTGCCTCTGCCCCTCCTTTTTTTTTTTTTTTTTTCGTATGCGTCTGTGTGTATGTAAAATTTTTTTCCCTCCAGCATAAGTAGAACTCTAAAAGGTTTCGTTGCATTCGGATCAATGGTACGGGAACACGTGCCTTAAAGCCTGACATGTATGCTCGTATGTCGAGTTGTTTGTCGAATAGTGCGCGGCGGCATGGTCGCGTGCGGACACAAGTGGTGCAGTGGGATTGGCTGTCACGACACGAACAAAAGAGCAGCGGACCACACGACCACCGTGGCCGTCCTTCACCCAGTAAGCTGGCGGGAAAGTTGTCCATCACTCCCCCCTCCTCCTCCAACCCCTCATATCATCTACCTTCTCCTGGACAAGCTTGCTCTCCTCCAGCTCCAGCAGCTCTCTGGACCGGTCCAGCGTTGCCAGTTCAGTGGCTCCTTCACCCGCTTGATTTAACAGCGTTGTGTTGCCGGCTGTGCGAGAGGCCATTCTATCCGTCTCTGATCCACCTCTCAGTAGAACCAGTGATTTTTGCTGGAAACAATTTTTCAACGCCTTTTGCACACACCTGCAGATCTGTTGGGATTCTACCTGCAAATCACAGACGCGTAGAGACGCAGAAACATTGCACTGATTGGCTCAGTCAAATTAACTACACTCTTGTACTAATATATTCTACCAATAACCATCAATCAGACCTACAGATGTGCACATAAGGCAATGAAACAAACTATTGCAAATCCTTTTCACCAAAAGTCTCTGGTTCTAGCTGTAGTTCGAAGGGGAAGGGAGTGGGCGTCTCGTTGTGTGCGTATGTTCTAATATTGCCACGCACTTTTCTTTACTGATAGTTAGGGCCATTGCCACAGTTTATTTCAGTGTCTAAACCCCATATCTTCATCTCTGATTGGTGGTTATAGGCAGCGTGTGTTTGAGAAGTGACATCTCTCACTAGACTGCACCAACCAGAACAAGGTGATACAACACCACATGCAGGTAGAACCACAAGACATGTAAGAGTAGGGACAGGAAATTTCGCGAAAATATTTTTGCATCACTTTGTTTCAACGCCTTACATGCGCACCTGCATCTCTCAGTGTCGGCTCGTGGGTTGTTGCCAGGTGGGGCTGCAGATAGTCGGAACTGTACACTCTTGATGAACGCGCCGTAGACCAACGACCTTGTAATATTTGCCTGCTACTAGATGTGTTGTGACCACTCAGTAGTAAGGGGCACCTGCACATCAGCGTGTCAGTGGCTGTAGAGTCAACCAGCGCACAACTCTGTACAGCTCTTGGCAACTGTAACCCTACCTGGCAACAACCCACGACCCGCCACTCTGCTTTGTGGTCAGTGATTGGATGCCTTAACATACAACGTCTGGAGTATAAAAACCTGCAAATCACAGACATGATGTGTCGCAGTTAACCGTATACTGATCGGGTCAGTCAAATGATTAACAACTCTGCACAAAAACACCCTGACAATAACCTTGAAGTTGAGCTACAGGTATCCACGTAAGGCACTGAACCAAGTTGGGGCAAAATTATTTTTGCGAAAAGTTCATGGCTCTACTGATTGCGATAGTTGATGGTTATATATGTTGGCTGGCCGTGGTCAAAGTTTGCTGGACTTCAAAGGAATCAATTCATTGCCGGTGTTAATCTTTCATTACTGGTGAATCCCTATTTGACTGGGACAATGCTAGTTCTGGTACTCTACGACTGAATGTCTGTTATTTATCTGTGAACATCTAGACCGTGCCATGACATAACATACAAGGCATGGGACGCTGCACTGATTTGGAGAATACGCTGGCAGAAGAGATTATCGTCATGTCTCGCCGTATTTGATGATTAGAGACGGGAATAATTCGCGGGTACGCTAACTTGCAGGCTCGCCTCCAAGAATATTTGTGAAATCGTGCAGACAACTCCAACTGTGAAGTGAGCCTGCATTCAGTTAGTTTTATTATTGGCTCAGCTACTTCCAGGAAGTGTCGAGTAAGTCAACGTAATGCATACCTATAGTAGTTGGAATTCTAGCTTGCGCCTAAAGGATAACTTTAAGGTCCCTAATAATGATAGGGGCTGCGGTGGCCGAATGGTCAGACCATTCGCCTTCCATCAAGACGATCCGGGTTATATTCCCGACGGGGTCGGTCTCCGTATTTTCGCATGTGGGAATCGTGCCGGAAGATGCCGCTGGTCGGCGGGTTTTCTCGGAGATCTCAGTTTCTTTCATTCCGGTACTGCTCCATAGATCTCATGTCATCCCTAACCAGCGCTGAAGACCTCGATGTTGAACGCTGACATATATATATATATATATATATATATATATATATATATATATATATATATATATATATATAATGGTTATATGTCGTTCGGGATAGAGTGAGCACATAACAATTTAACATTAGAAAACTATCACTAGCCGTTACTGCATGTAATTCAACATTAACAGAAGTTACCTTACTCATTGTACGGTTGGCAGCAGATTACCAGAAGTTTATGTTCCTACTCTAATACAACAAAACTTACATAAAATCTATTGGAATCAACATACTTGTATTTTATATAGTAAATAAACTTTTTTTATATCAAACTCTATAGGTTACAACCGACTGCGCAACTTACCTTACACGCGCAAACATGAAGTGACGTGTCCAGGGGAGGTTAGGCAGTTCCTGACGTTAGCCGTTACGCGCGGAAAGATACGTATTGGCTGCAAGTGTACATTTTCCAAGTGCTCACTTTATCCCGAACCACTTATATATAGATGATGTCATGTATCGTGAAAATGTTTTGTGCCAACATATCCTCTTGCAACATGCATGTCTGACACACCGCAGTTGTCTGCAGATCAATGACACGCATCAAATATTACAAAACCGGAATTCTTATTGGCTCAGTCAAATAGGCAGGGCAACGAACTTTTCACGAGAAAAATTTACCCCCGCGGTTTGTTTCAGTGCCTTAATTACACATTTTCTTCACATTCTGTTAAGGGAGAGGGGGGTTAGGGAGCGCAGTTGCTAAGGCACCGAATCGGGTTTGATTCTCGGTGGGATCGGCCCCACATGTGGAAATCGTGCCGGACGATGCCGCCGGTTGGTGGGTTTTCTCGAAGATCTCCTGTTTACCTTGCCCCTTCATTCCGGCTCTGATCCACACTCGCATCGTGCCACCCCTAAATGTTAAGTGCTGACCAAACTCTCTTCGCTCATTCATATTCAGTGACTTGTTGTTTTATCTCTCACGTGGATTGGGCCTCTATCCGCAAATGACAAACGTGTAATGTTGCAGGAACCTTATTCTGATTGGCTCAGTCAAATGAGCTACCCTTCTGACCAATGACACGCGGCCAACCATAAAGCACAGCTGCAGATGTGCACGTAAAGTAGTGGAACAAACTGGGTAAAATTGTTAAAGTTCGTGGCCCTTGAAATACGATATCAGTTCCTCGTACAAGCGAAAGCCAGTAATATTTTGATAAGCTGGACGGTCGTTGTTTGTTTGTTTGTTTGTTTTGTTGCATCCGTAAGATCTTTTCAATACACAATAGTACAAAGGTATTGGACAAGTCATGAAGATGAGATAATAAATAGAAAACTTACACATTTACAACTATTACACATGTTTATACAGACACTATTATCTCATATGGTAGGCCTATATGAATTCATGTTGAAACTTCTTCAGCTCCTTCTGTACACCAACTATATAAATTCTTTGGTTTGGAAATCTGAAACAGAAAACAGGAACGAGAAGCAGAAGAAAAAAAGAAGAGATTTGTGCAGTGTGTGACAATATGTGGTCTTTCTAATGTTTATGATTCAAATATTCTTCCATGGAGTAGAAAGCTTGTTCTTCAAGGAAATCCTTTAGCTGAATTGTAAAGAGTTTCGGATTTGAAGAGAACATACCTTGAAGGTTTTTGGGGAGTTTATTAAAAAGGACGCTACCGGAGTAGGAAGGCCCTTTTTGTACCAGTGTTAGATGTACAGAAGGCATGTGAATGTGTTTTTTATTTGAAACAGCAAACAGTCGAGTATTCCCGCGACGAACCATCTCCCCTACAGACAGCACTTCGCACATCTTGAGTAAAATGTTTCAAAAATTGAGTACAATTTGTTCAATTTTAGTACAGTGTATGCCTCTTGTGTTCCATTTTAAGGGGGCGGTTCACCCAAAATTGTAATTGGTTTAAAAACGTGTGTTTTGTAGACATACACGGTGACCATTTTGTACTACAAAGAAAATTTTTTAGCTTTCATGATTTTTGTGTGATAGCATGTCGAAGCCAAAATTTTACATAAAACGGTTTTATGCTAGAAATATAAACAAACTATGTTTACCGAAATAAAATAATTGGCACTGGAAAACAAGTCACGGGCTACGTCAAGAGTCGGGGGCCTCGCCAAGTGTCGGGGGGGGGGGGGGGCACGCCAAGACTGTATGAAAACAGTTATTAAAGTTATCTTGTATCAAAAAAAATCAAGAGTAATTTCAAATTTTCATTTTATCTTAATTATTGTCTCCTGAGTTTTCTGAGTTTGGTTTTTTCTTTCGCTTATTTGTTTTGAACTTTAATTTTCGTTCATATGTATGTTCTGTGATTTAACACAATTCTCTTGAGGTTTCTCAGATTTAATTTTTGTTCATGTGTAAGTTGAGTACAGGCAAATTAGTTTTTTTTTTTAACTTTATTAATTGTCTTGTTACACTCTTGTTTTTTGAGACAACAGCACTGACATTGTCCTCCACAAGGACGGGAGTGAAGCACCCAGTCCTGGACCCGGGGAGATTAAACTGCATTTGCAACTCATCGACAGGGTATCGAACCCGGGACTGTTAGCTCACCGCTCAGGAGCTCTGGCCGCTGAACCAAGCTGCGGAATAAATGTATTTTAACACAATTTAAGATTTGTTTGGAAAAAAATATGTTTCTTCATACATTCTGCAATGCAGTTGAAGCACCAATTTGCGACCACCTTAATTTGAAAGAGGATTGACGACGTGGCAACTCTGTACTGGTTCACTGCCTCAACTCCTCGCCAAGGTCCTGTGTGACGTCACGCTACTAAGTGTAGCACTCCTCTCTCCCTTCTCCTACATCTTGCGTTCCAGTCAACCAACTGACGTATTTCTCTACCCTGAAATTAAGGAGGAAAAAAGTTAATTTTCTTCTAAGTAACCGGTTCTTAAATGTACCACCACATTAGCGCTGTTGCTAGGCCTGGCATTGATTGTTATGGCATCAAATCAAACAATTATTGTTATCTGCTTAATAAGACCATCATCAGATATACAGTCACGCATTATAGAAACATATCTAGTACTGTGAATATTAGGTACATTATAATTTTTTCCTTGGGGAGCTTTCTTCAAATTTTTAATAAATAATTTTTTAATATCTTTTCTCAAGTAATGAATATGTGTCTCCTTATAAACTGCACGGAAGTGCTCGTTATGACAGGATCTAATGTTCCACGAAATATAAAATTTTTGTTTTCTCAATATCCTTATAAAAGTAATCAGTTTTTCTAACATTTTATGCAAGAACTTATAAAAACCGTCATTACGAATACTTTCAGCTTAACTTTTCTTAATAACAAGGAAACATAAATCGCGAAAGAAAATAAGCATAAATCGAGAACCACCAAACTCAGTGAAACTTAAACAATTCGTTACTAGAGTCTGCTGTTTGAATCTGAAGCCTGTAAACAAACACTTGATACAACAACACAATACGAGTCCACTTTGGGGTAATTACAGAGAAAAATATTGCTACAGTCAACTGTGTAATATGTTTAACAGTTAAGTCAACAAAATATGTGATTGCCTGACCGGTAAACTTATCTCAACAAGATGGTTTTAGTCCAGTTAAATATGCATATTGTAATAATAGCACAACAATATCTGATACGTTTTCTATATTTTCAGGCAACAAAATGTTGTTGAATCAAATTCATACTTGTTGAACTGTGTTTCTTCGTGGTATGTAATCAAAGGTGTCAAGTTTCTGGTACCTTTCACGCCAACCTCTAAGTTTACAAAAATATGTAAACCGTGTTGTAAGGTTGTTGCTGCAATCGAAACATTTTTCAGCTTCATGGATCTCTTCAGGTATGGGCAGGTTGCAGATTTCAGCAACCACCGTACGACACGGTTTACATTTTTTTCGTAAACTTAGAGGTAGGAGTGAAAGATACAAGAAAATTGACACCTTCAAATACATACTTGTTTCACCATATACGAATGTATATATAGCTCATATCTAACTTTTTTCTCTGTATAGTGAAAACAGATTCGACACTCGTGTAAATATCCTCGATGATAGATAGTACGAAAGAAACATCGGCGTCAAAAAATTTTGCTTCGGACGTTTATCATGCTCTGGCAAATAGTTTGCTTATAAAGTTGGCAAAAACTGTTTCGAGGAGGATTGCTTATTTTTCTTTACAGACTTCCAAAAACTTGAACGGTTAAATGTGTTCAGCATTAATTTATGCACCAGACGCTCTCAAATCGTGATGGATGGAAAAATGTAATTTTAGATTTCTTTCATCTTACCTCCTAAGTTTGTTCATATATACTCCGCAACAGCTTTTTCAATTCTAAAGTTTTTTTTTGTAATGTTTGTTTATAACGGTGGTAGAGCGCGGAAACTAGTCTTCTCTAGACGCTAACGTAAAGTTTGTGGTGGACGGTGTGTTTGCGGTCGTTCGGTTCACTGCTGTGTCGAGGTTATGTACGTCATTATACGGGCTTAGTTACGAGAAAGGAATGATTCCATTCATCATATGTAGCAAGAAATCTAATATGCATGTGGCCCATGTTCCCAGTGTTTTGAGAGTAATTCGAAACAGTTGAAACACGGCGAATACAATGCAGATGTAGACTATATCAGGGCTTTTATTGCAGCGTATTGTTTGTATTTGAGCACCAACAGTCCCAGGTAAACCACATCAGTCGAGCATCTCGAGAATTGTACACATTATTTGACAGTGTGAAATGTACCCCGTCGGTAAACTAGACGTAGCAGTACAGCTGTCTGTTTTCATTTAACCAGGAACCCACATGCATGATATTTATTGCTCTGAATTATGTAAGTAATAAGCCCAGTGTGAATCATCTTGTATACAAGAGACTTGTGTGCATGGCAGATATGAGACGCTGTAATAAAATGTTCGACTCGTATTCGGGAGGAGCCGGTTTCGATTCCCTGGGTCGGTCATCCCAAGCGAATGTCGGAACGGTTTCCCCGATATCACCCCAAGCGAATGTCGGAACTGTTTCCCCGATATAACCCCAAGCTAATGTCGGAAATGTTTCCCCGATATCACCCCAAATGAATGTCGGAACTGTTTCCCCGATATCACCCCAAGCGAATATCGGAACTGTTTCCCGATATCACCCCAAGCGAATGTTGGAACTGTTTCCCGATATCACCCCAAGCGAATGTTGGAACTGTTTCCCGATATCACCCCAAGCGAATGTCGGAACTGTTTCCCAATATCATCCCAAGCGAATGTTGGAACTGTTTCCCGATATCACCCCAAGCGAATGTTGGAACTGTTTCCCGATATCATCCCAAGCGAATGTCGGAACTGTTCCCCAATATCACCCCAAGCGAATGTCGGAACTGTTTCCCGTTATTACCCCAAGCGAATGTCGGAACTGTTTCACGATATCACCCCAAGCGAATGTCGGAACGGTTTCCCCGATATCACCCCAAGCGAATGTCGGAACT
>PNEQ01030917.1:0-14222 GCA_003012365.1 Medauroidea extradentata
TTGCTGCTGACGAACATTAGAGGCTGGCTAATTTTTTCGCATGTAATTTGTCACATCTTGTTAATTGTAGGTGATTGATTTTTGTGGTTTTGTTAGCTTACACGGGCACATTTTTTTTAATGTGTGCTACTAAAGGTTAATAATATAGTGGTTCATAGAATGTTCGTGTCATGCATTTTATTACCCCATAATTTGTAGCGCCCTTGTCCCATATTTATAATGTCACTGCCTCCACCTTTTTTAGTGGACTTACCCTACAATTTTCTGTCCACCTATCCTACATATTTCTGTCCATCTGCTCCAAGGTTTTTAATGTCTGTACCCAACATATTTAGTGGTCCTACCCTACAACTTTTTGTTCACCTACCCTACATATTTCTGTAGGCCTACGTCCGCTCTAAGATTTTAATGACATTGCCCCACATTTTTGATGGTCCTACCCTACATATTTCTGCACTTCTGCTTCATGAATTTAATGTCCCTGTTTAACATTTTTAGTGGTCCTACCCTACAACTTTGTTCTCCTACCCTACGTATTACTGTACCTCTGCTCCAAGATTTTTAATTTTCCTACCCATTTTTAGTTATCCTATCCTACAACTTTCTGTTCTCCTACCCTATACATTTCTGCACCCCTGCTTCAAGTTCTTTAAGTCCCTACACAACACTTTTAGTGGTCCTACCCTACAACTTTCTGTTCTCCTACTCTACATATTTCTGTATCTTTGCTGCAATATTTTAATGACCTTGCCCTATATTTTTAGTGTTCCTACCCTACATATTTCTGTACCTCTGCTCCGTGTTGTTTAATGTCTCTGCCCCACATTTTTGTGATCCTCTCCTACAATTTTCTGTTCCCCTTCCTTATATACCTATATATCCCTGCTCCATGATTTTATATGTCTGTGCCTCACATGTATAGTGCTCCTATCCTACAATGTTGTGTGTCCATACCCTGAAAGTTTCTGTACCTCTGCTTCCAAAAATGAAGTCGTAACTATAAAATACTCTTTGAGGAAAGTGTTAAACAACTTGAGCTAGGCCTACCATAAAATAGTTAAAATTACGAATTTTGGTATCTTATTTTTAATGCCTTTCTGCACTCATGTAGTGATGACATGTTCGTATTTAGTAAGCCTATTCTGCAACATTTTGTGGGGTAACTTGACTTGTTAAAGGACAAGTTTGGTTAATTTTCTCCATATAATTCGAAATTTACATTCTACGATTTTACTGTCAAATTCCCATATTGATGTGCTTCAAGATTTTTTCACTAAATGCCTGGGAAAGACATTTAACGTGTAAAACAACTCGTAGACGAAATCGTAACATATTATACAAAATCACATAACGTAATCTTGGAGTTATTTAAACAATGATCACAAAAATATAAATATAGGTTTGATGCACGTTTACCATTAGGTTAACCTCGTCACTATTTACAAAAGAACTACGAGTACGCTGCAACATTTCTGGCTTTGTTCGTGAATATGGTGATTTTAATTACTTCGGTAAACAAATGAATTTGCACAGTTCTTCTATTACTGGATTATTACAGCAGTGACAAAAATTATATCACTGTTTAGCACGGGACGAGAGAGTTTGTTTTGAACAAGCATCGTCATGCTCATGTGACGTCACACGTGACGTTTTTTCATTGCTGCCAGTTCTGCCCTTACTCGCCGAGCATGGGCAGAAATGGCAGTCATTTCTGTCAGAACTGGCATCTGCTAGTCCCACCCGAACAACATACCAAAAAAATACTTCTGGTAAAACGAACGCCTTCTGGCAGAAAACTAGCAGAACTGGCACAAAACTGACAGACTGGCAGACCACGCGAACAAACCATGTGTCTTGTGAAAGACATTACGAATTTTAAATTAGACGAGAGTAAACATTATTTTAATGTTGAAATGTTAAAACAAAAATATAGTTACTGCGACGTTTGATTGAGTAAAATTACTTAATATGTTCAATTTATTAAATGATACGATATCCATTAATTCGCGTACCGGTAATAATAATTGTACGAAGGTTTTTCGTTCATATTTAACAGACAATTTTAATGAAAAGATGAATTTTTTTAATACGCAAAGATTACTTATATGCTGATTATAGCTACTAGTATTCAAGTGTGTACTGGTAGTCGAGTGGTAAAGGGCGTGAGGAAACTACAGGGAAGTAAGTTCCATTCCTCACCCCGGCGATATAATTTTTTTGTGGTCTTACAAATTAAAAACAGTCATAAAGACAATTTACACACACACATTTAATATACGACATCACCTTTAACTATACTTTTATTTCCACCAACTACGAGATTGCGATACTAGCACACTCTTGTAGCAAACATTGTAAACAAATATGGCCAATGCACGCCACATTATTTCAGATAGAATTTCATGCAGCGTGGTTGGTACCTCTGGAAGTATTAGCGAGCCAAAAACACAACAGAAATAAGCAAAGAGGTCTAACCTGGCAGTGAACTCTCTTTCTCCCTTCCATACTCTTTGCACATGACGACAAAAATGTCTCTTTAGCGGCTACCGAATTTTTATCTGGCATTTCTGTGGGTTACAACTGCGGAATTATTTTACGTTGAAACTGATTCCTGGGCAACTCTTTTAAAATTTAACGAATGTACTACAACACATTAAGGGACCTCCCTACCTGCACCTCAAATGCGTTGCAGCGAGTAACGGCTACTCTTTTTTTTACGAAACTATTTAACGCACATTATATTTGTATATCTAAGAAAAAACCACACACTTCAAACTATGTCGCTATAGTTTCAAAAATTCGGCACGTTTATTTGAAACATCGGTTTTGGGCCCATAAAAATGGCCAAAAATGGGTTTCCCAGACTTCCGTATCTAGAAAAAGAACAACCAGATTCGAAAAACACAACTATAGAAACGAGCATTACACTTTGAACTATGCTACCCATAAATAAAATAAGATTGTCGCCGCTTAAAGTCCCATAGTAAAAAGAATAATAGTACTGCACTGTAAGCTAGGTGAGTGAGTTGCGCGGAGAGGAGATAATACATTACATACGCCGGCCAACGACAACCTTACCACTCCTGCCTCACACACACAAAGGCAGCCTACCTAGGGAGGCCCCTTAAGGGTGTTCAAGTGGAAAAAAATTGACTTTTATGTTTGTATGAAATAGTGTTAGTTTTATAGATGTTGCTTGGGAGAACATTTTCCTCTTGTGTAAACATTAGCTCAGCCAGTTTTCCCACAATGTCATTTCGAAGTCAACATTTGTATATTTTTACTTCATACAAAACTTGAACACCAGCCAATATAATGAAATGGAAAAAAATCACATCAAGACTAAGTACAAAAATTTGTTATTTTTGTATTATTTTTAGCAATTTTTTAAATGAAAAAATATTTTATAAACTGTTTTATATGCTTCAAGCTGTAGACCGTGGCATGTAGTTTAAATGTGATTTTTCCCATTCCATTGTGTTTACTGGTTTTCAAGTTTTATATAAAGTAAAAATATGCAGATTTTGACTTTGAAATGCCATCATGGGGAAACAGCTCAGCTATTTTTTTTTTTCGCTTGAGGAAAATGTACTCTTAAGTATTATCTACAATACAAACTCAATTTTATAAAAATGTAAAATTATGATTTTTCCCCACATGAACGCCCTTAAGTTTAGACCTGCCGGGCGAGGTAGCGCAATGTTAGCATGTTCGACTTGCATTCGGGAGTACTACTGTTTCGATTTCTGGTTACGGCTGTCCTGATTTCGGCTTTCTTTGGTTTCCTCAAATTGCTCCAGACGAACTGTGGGATTGTTTCTTAAAGCGACGCCTACCTGCGCGTTAAAAGCTCAGCAACGACGGAGCTATAAGGGTGACTTTGAAGAGCGCATCAAATTCCGTATCGCCACATTGAACCAACCGCTGAACTAGCCAGGCCAGATTCCCATCGGTCAATTTTTACTATGGGAATTCAAGCGGTGACCAAATTATTTTATTGGAAGAAAGTTCAGTGTATCTGAGTTTCACATATCATGGGTTTAACGCAGTAAGTAGATAACTAGGTAACTGGAGATATCTAATTGTAACACTGAAAATTACTACTGTCATACACACAGTTATTTCTAAAAATGAAAATTTATGTTGCAACAATACTCCTAATCAATACATTTATAAATATATACAAATCAATTGGAACATGGAGATAGGAATTGTTTCCCACACCTGACTGAAGCTCCGCCTCTTTTCAAAACGTCCATTGGAGACGGTGACACAACTTGGTACAATGACAGGAGCTGGGAGAGGAGTCGCCCATGGCCTTTGTTTAGGATCCATACTAGCCTCGAGCGATTTCGGGAAACCAAGGAAAACCAAAATCAGGATGGCCCAAGCCGGGGGATCAAGCCCAGATCCTCACAAGTGCGAGTCGAACGTGTTACCTTTGCGCCACCTCGCTCGATATGAGCCAGTAGAGGTACGTCAATTTCGCGGATTCATCTGGCAGTAGTCTAGATTGTTCATTCCTGTACACGCTCTGGACACGGTCGATTATTCATTGGCTTACAACACTACAAGCATTAGCTCTATGAATCATTTCCTTATTTACTACTGGCTTGTAGTAGTAAAATGCGTTTCATGATAGCCGCCAGCTAATCACACACGTGATTATGAAGTATAGTTTTTTGGCGTTCAACCTGACCTGGAATATATTTGCGAAAATGACGTAGCCATCATAAGTAGAGCCCCAGAAATTTCGCGGATTCAACTGAGGAGAGGTTGGATTTCTAAGTCATATACATGTTGGAAACTATTTCGATCGGGTCATTGTTTGTTAGACGTGACCTTGAGGACTCCGAACCAATGGCGGACATGCGTAAAAACGCTCACGGACTCCTGCGCTACATCGTCAAATGTTCAAATGCTCACTCACTGGAGCAGCAGCCAATGAACAAATATAGCTGAGGACAGTGTACACAGGACTGTGGAGTCTAGCCTGCTGGGCGTTGAACCCGCGAAATTTCCGGGCCTCTAATCATAAGTTACCTGCTTAAATGGTTAGAAGACAATGGATAGTCGATAGCCCCACGAACTTCCAGCGAAAATAATTTTTCTCCAGTTTGTCTCCGTGCCTTGCGTGCGCAATCTGTAGCTCAGCTTCGTGGTCTGTGATTGGATGTTTTAACTTTCACGTGTCTTAAGATTTTACTGGGAAATCACAGACCTATGGTGACTCAATATTCTGAGTGTTGCAGACAAATGAGCGACGTGGCTGAACAAAGCCATGCTGCCACAGAATATTTAGGAATACAGAAGTGAAACAGCCCTCAGGAAGGCAAACTCCGTACACTCTAAAAAATTAATCTGTAAATTTACCAGACGTGCGTATATGAGCGCTAAGAAAGTATGTATGGTAGAATTGTTTCCCAGACATCCATGGTAGCACTCCTAAACCTAATTTTAAAACAGTCAAATGCATAATAAAGTTAACAGACTTGTATTGTAACATTTGTAAAAGTTTGCATATTTACAAGACGGAAGTATGGTAACTGTCCCATACTGCGTCTGGGATAATAACTTCCTAAATATTTTATGAAGTGTTTTATATTAAAGTGTAGACATAGATATAGGTAGTCCCAGTATGCCGCAAAAATATTGAGGCAAAAACAACTTCGCTCCCTAAACAGCTGATTGTGGCCTGTTTTCGCATGAATGCCATTTGAATTTGCTGCAGCGTGTTGTAAAAATGGTCCAGAATTGTGTTGTCTACGGCTGTAATAGAAAATAAAAGGGACACCAACATCATTCAACAGGTACGCTTTTTTAACCGATTTTAATTAATATTATATGTATTGCTTTAATTTACTTTCTTCTTTTGATGTTAAAAATCATGCTCTGTATGTATATTTTTACTTCTGTTATGCAGATAATTATTTGCGTATAAAAGAACAACACATGGGCTATTTATGTATGCAAAATTTAATGTTATTTAGTTTTGAATGTGCCTTCTTTGAATTTTTAAGAACAGGTCGCATATTTGTACGTCTTTTGCGGACAGTTTCTTCACATATCAAATACCAGGATTTTAGTTTAGTTTAGACATTTACAAGTTTTTTGTAATGTTGTGGTTAGTAATTAATTTGCCTTGTAGATTTTTTTTATAAATATAGAATATAATTTATATTTGTGCTTGTAGAGATAGTTTCTTGGCACTTGGTGAGTTTAGCAAGTAATGGAAACGGTTCGTATTTTATTAAATCACGAAAACGTTTAATATTGTCTGGAAAGTAAAATATTTGCAATCCTAAAACAATTTAATTTTACTGGTTTCGTAAAATGTTTTACAGTGTTACAAATATTGCTGTTAACTGTACACAAGCTGGTAGGCTGACTTGTATTTATCAGTGTACTATAAATTGTTTGTATTATGCAATTACTGTAAACTTTTTTATACTGTATTCGGTGGTAGCAGAAATATGTAGGAACAGGGGCTTTGCTGGCACATAAATTCTTTCATGATAAAATGCTTGAAATTTTAAGTTCTTGTGGACAATTTAGAGTTTGTACAATAGCAGTCTCAAATTTCTTAGCTTTTTTACGTTTATGTTATTGCTTACACTTTGATTTTTTTTAAATTCTGAAAGAAAAAAGGTAAAATTTGGGACTATATTGAAACTTATATTATCCTTACACTACTGTACAAATATGGCGATTGAGCTAGTAACATATGAGGGAGTTAGAATGAAAGTGAAGAAAGTCATGGTTGCTTAGTTTTTCAGAATATGGTGTTTTTTGTAGGAACTCATAAAACGATTTTCCAATATACTAACGCAGCCCTGACTTAACTCACTTTATATTTAAACATGGGGAATACAAATAAAGCCAATATACAATAACCACAATGTATTCAAATTAGTAACTTACTTCACTTTCACTTTAACCCCTCGTATAATCACGCCTCTATTAGTTGGGCTTTTTTTTACATTCTTCATTTGCTGACAGATTGCGACCAAATTACACATTACCAACTCTATGACCATGTCTGTGGGGGCTGCGGTGGCCGAATGGTCAGACCTCTCGCCGTCCACCAAGGCTATCCGGGCTCGATTCCCAGCGGGGAATGTGGAATCGTGCCGGACGATGCCGTTGGTCAGCGGGTTTTCTCGGGGATCTCCCATTTCTCCCGCCCTTTCATTCCGGTACTGCTCCATACTCACCTCATATAAATAAATATATATATAATATTATAATGAAGGGGTGTAAATGCAGTTGTGAACATTATGAAAAATAGTTGATTAATCAAGATTAAGTTATCTACAACCATTATCGTTAACAACACATTAGTTAAGTTTCCAATTTAGTTTTGAAAAATAATTTAACTATGTACTCTTGTCCAAGTACACGTAATTTTTCACTGGGATTGGATATAAAAATATTACATTTGCTGCTTTAAACATTATGTGGGTTGTGTCTGAATTCACCCTCTCGAGGACTGGTTTCATGTCGTAGAAAAGTGAATTTTAGGTGGGACAAAATACTACAGCCAAATTCACAGATAGGCCAATATTGCACAATAGAATGTAGTCATTAGACAATGGCATAACTACTGTCTCATTCATTGCAAGTTTTGGCAGTATGATTGTTATTATCCAAACCTTAGTGTCATTTTATTTTCCAATGCATAACTGGACGAGAAAAGTCAAGAGGTTTAATGGAATCCCAACAAAAACTACTATTTAGGCACTGCAATATAGCTGAACCATTGAATTCATTTACAAATGCATAATTTAGGTTATTGCAGCAATTACAAAGGTGTCAAATATTCAAACATGGCGTAAACATTAAATATTTTTAACCCAGTGTTCTATTCCTTTAATTAATTACCAAAATTATTAACCACAGACGTATTTTGAATACAAAGTAAAAAGTGTGTCGCAAAGTGTAGTAGTAGGTCTACCATATATCTTGTCTGATTTTGCATTACAACCAAATAAATGGGTATATAGGCCTAATGTGTAAAAATAACTTTCGTTTTATGTCTAGTACAAGAAATCAGACTTTCGTAGGTAAATTCCTTTACATTTAACATGTACACACCTGAAATAAGTCATAAACCTTATCTTCCAACAGCAAAAGCGAGCCACAATCAGCTGTTTTGTTTTGGCCACACATCGGTATCGCATAGAACATAACCTACGCTGGGTCTATCTGTATATATGTCGTTGGCAAATTCAGTCACACAACGCCAGCAAAATGGCTTCGCTGACCAGCAACATGGCGGAAACACGTACCGCCAATCAGCTTAAGGGCGCCGCCTACCCGCGCGTGAGAGGCTCAAAAGCGACTGAACAGTAAGGTCGACCTTGAAGCGCGCATCAAACGCCGCGTCGCCTCAACGAGCCAAGCTCTGAACTAGCGTGCAAGCTTCCCACCGAACGGTTTTTACTAATGGACATTAAGCGGTGGCCATATAATTTTATTGGTGGAAAGTATGCTACTAAGTTCAGTGCAGGTCACAACCTGAGTTTCACAAACATCCCGTTAGTACGTTTTGAGGTACGGCAGTCTGAAAAGGCCGTTTTTAGCCATGTTGGAGGGCTTAGAAATAATGTTTTTAATGAGTGTGGCGTCTCAACAGTGAGGTTTCGACCTTGTCTGAAGTTTGTTTTCTTTTCGTACGTTGGCCAAACGGCACACGTGGAATATTTTCGTAGAAAAAACCAGTTTACGAACACGCTGCAACCCATTTGAAGCGTGGGGTAAGGCGGCCCTCTTAAGGCGCCTGCCCAGCTTGGTGGCATCCATGCAGTTACACGCAGGAGTCAAACACACACGGGGCTGGTATCAATAGCCTCCAGCAGCCAATAATCGGCGAAATTCGCCCATATCAAGTGAGCCGCCCCGTCATCTCGCGTCTGTGTTATTATTAGTCTGTGCTGCCGCCATGCAATTACCACGAAGGAGAACTGCCGATGTGCACGTAAGGCAAAGAAACAAAAAGTTACAAAAATATTTTCGCGGCAAAATCTAGACTCTATTATGCATCGACCAGCAGTGCACTAATTACTAGTTTCGGTTAAAACACATTTTAACGTTTAAATTTTTGATGAAGTCAACAAATAGTATGTTTGTCCTTTTTCCTGTGGCTCCAAATATTGACTTAATAGGACTAAAATTACAAGGCCGTGGTGGTCGAGGGAAGCCGACCCCCCCCCCCCTCCGTAGCTCAGTCAGTTGAGTGGCCTACTTTAGTGCGAGGGGTTCTGGGTTCGATTCCTAGGCCTTGCTGGGTGTGAATTTGTGTTCGTCCAAACGGTCTCAAAAATTGTCTCTATAAAACTGTCTCACGAATGTTGCTCGGCGTCACTCAAATAAGTCACATTAAAGGGGAGAGTGTTTGACGCAGTGGCGAGGCGATAGCCTTGTCACTTTACCGGACATTTTATTATGAATAAAAAAAGGGGTCAGATCTCTCGCCTCCAACCTTGACAAATCGGGTTCCATCCCCGGCGGGTTCGGTCCCGGATTTTTCGCATGTTGGAAACGTGGCGGACGTTGCCTTTGGTCGGCGGGTTTTCTCGGGGAACTCCCGTTACCTTGCTTCTCTCATTCCACACACATCTCACCTCACTTCATCTATTCCTCGGGCCGGAGGGCTACAGGCATGTCTCGCTAGTAGAGTATCCAGCCCAACCTTCACCCCAGCCTTCTCACATAAACAGTGTGACCCTGTTAGTAGGCAGGGAATACGTAGCGGATTTACAATTTTTCTTGCAAGACTGTTTCACATTTAAACTATCCAAGGTATTTAGCGACCTTGATGAAGTGTTGATAGCGACTGCTCGAGTTCCAGCGTTCGCAACCCTGCTGTAACACCCTTACTTCCACAGCCAGTAGTCGATGAAAACGTGCTTTTCGCAAGAGCCTTGTTTCTCATGCGAACACGTGAAGAAATAAAACAACAGACGAACGAAATAGAGCCTCGGTGCCAGTTCGGGATGACATATTGCCGCGCGCGTTTGCATATTTCAAGTCGGCGTAAATCCGCATCAGGGTTTCTCTTCCTTCCACCAACCCCTTCTCTCCGCACTTTTTCTTGAGTTATTTTGTCAAGGCGAATAACGAATTGCGAAAAAATAAATTAGAAGCTAACATAACATTAACACGGAAGGTATGTGTCATAGTTAATGAATAGTGTTTTTCGTTTATTATTCATAGAGATGATGGTTTATTGCAAGAAAACTGGATCGTTTGCTGGATTTCAACACATTCAGGTTCAGTTTACCGGAAGATTACTGGCTTTAGCTTGTACTTTGAGCTGTTACCCTATTTGACTGAGTCAATAATAAAAATTCCGATATTGTAATATTTGATGTCTGTTACTGGTCTGCAGACAGCTACGTTATGTCAGAAGTATATCACCGAATCATATATGTTTAGATGTACGTACATTTCGCAGATACATTCCAGGTCAGGTTGAACGCCAATTATGTATACTTCATTGTCATGTCTGTGACTTGCTGACGGCTGTTACGAAACGCGTTTGACTACTGCAAGCCAGTAGTAAATAAGGAAATAATGCGAAGTGCTGTCGCTTGCTACCTGCTTGTACGGTTATAAGCCAATATATAATCGATTGTGGCCAGTGGGTGTACAGGACTGACAAGTCTAGGCTGCTGCCAGATGAATCCGCGAAACTGACGTACCTCTAATTATGTTGCAAGAAACTACAGCGTTTTTAAGTATAAGTTGGTACAAAATATTTTCGCGATATACCATCATCTATCTGTAATAATGCTATATGCTTTCTACCAGTCAACAGTTCGGAGAACATGAATTAAGAATAAGGATGGGTGCTAACTGGAAAATTTCGCGAATCGATTTTAGGACGAGCTTGATTTCAAACGCGTGTGCAGGTCGTTGTCGTCTGAGATTTTATCACATCACCCTGAAGAACGTCGAGCCAATCAAAATTTGGAAGAAAACACGGCTGAAACTATGTGCTGTCAGTTACTGGGTGAAACGTGCAACTCAGTGGAACAATATCCAGTGAACAAATTGTCGGGGTCTGAGTATCCACGGGACAATGGATTCTAATATGCACGACATTGAACTTGCAAACTTTCCCAATCCCTATATGTAGCAAACATTCACTTATTCGTTGACCTGAATGCTACTCTCCACATTCCTATGTATATTTGAGGTGGGGGGGGAACCCAAGGGGGTGGTTTTGGGGTTCAAAGCCCCTCCGAAATATCAGCTTCCTTATCTAGATTATGAATTATACTTTACATTAGAGAAGGTAGAATATACCACAAAAACAACCAAAATGTTAATAAAATCTGTTAATATTGCATTTACAGACGTCATACACAGATTAAATTGTAGCATTTATGCAAGATGGGAGTTGAAAACCCCCTCCGAAAACTATTCCTAGGAATGCCCATGGCTCCGTCTATTCGTTTATTGTCTGCAGTACTGTATCCGTGGGCAATGCTTGAGTATTGATTGGACGGTGTATTCTAACATTCAGGTCATAGAAGTCATTAATTTTTCCTGGCCCCTAATTATTAGGAAATCAGGATAATTAATTTCTTTGGAATATATTTTACAGAGCGATGTATTCCACTGGAGCGTTCTTTGCACCACTAGACTACACAATAAATACGGGATCACAATTACAAATAATAGTTGTACTCGTAGTTGTGAAAAATCACAGCAGACCTGCCTGACTTTTCCATTAATTATTATTATATACCGGATTGCGAACATTGACTCGTTTTCCTTGTGTATATCACATTTCTCTGGGATTGATTGTTGAAAAAATTTTGGTCAGCACTTAAGGGGCCCGTCTCGTAGCACATGTGTTTGTGTGAGTGAAGTATGGTGCTAAGGGCGACGTCGTATGGGCCATACAACGGTGCGTCGCCTCTACGCTTAAGGCGTGCTGTCTTCGCGAAAAAACAAATTTCCTATGGGACTTTAAGTGGTGACCCTATGGTTTTATTTACGAAATTACCAAATGCACTACCCTTAAGTGGTTTCACATGTATTCGGCTAGTATATTTTCCGCTATAGCAGCCTGAAAACCCCGTTTTAACCCATTTTGACGTGTCCTAAAAAAGGATTTCTAAAACGTGTGTTGTCTTGAAAGTACTGAAGGGCAGTCGTCTGAAGTGTGTGTTCTTTTCGTAGAGAAACGGCGTGAACACACGTGTATTAGTTTCGGCGTAAAACGTTTTCTTCAAACACGCTGCAGTGGGATTTTATGGCAACGAGGCGGGCCCCTTAACATCTAAGTCTTTAGCGCTGGTAAAGGTTGACATGTGAGTATGGAGCAGTGCCGGAATGAAGGAGCGGGGGAAACGAGAGATCCCCGAGAAAACCAGCCGACCAACGGCACGATTCCGAGCTTGCGAAAATCCGGGGATCGACCCCGCCGGACTGTAAGATTACGTATGGCGATTACGAGAAGTCACTCGGTTAGACCAGGTAGAGAAACGTTTTGACTAAGGGCATCTAACTCTTTCGTACCTAGTGTAGATGACTGTCCACATGTTGCAGAATGTAGTTAATTATCTTCACAGCTGTACATTACAAGACTCGGCGCTCAGTGAACTCAGTTCCTTACACGTAGTTTGTGTGATGTAAGTTTTCTGATCTTAGAATTATTATTTTTGCAATAGGACTCGATGAGAAACTGAAGTGTTTTGTTGGATGTACGGCATTACAAGCGAAAGTTGCTGGGTCGCAGTTACATAAAAGGATGCACGAGAAAATAAATGTAAGTCAGCCTTGCAGTAGCTCCTCAGGTTGTTCGTGTACCTAAGTTAGGAACAGATACCAGTTCCCGAAACGACGCATATGTTGTCGTCGAAAGGAGCCTACTTACTGTTATTGTGTATGTTGTAGACCAGGCCTATTAGTTGTGTTGTCATGTCTGCAACAATTTCTGTCGCTGTGTATATCTGTTTTGTTTTCGTTGTCTTTGTACATCATTTGCCGCCATTTTCATGCACCTTGCTTTTTCCTTGTATGTTTTTGACTTTTTTTTTTTGTGTTACATACCGACTATAGCCTTATTTCGGAATTACTTGTAAGTTTATTTATTACAGTCATTTCTGGTTTCTTTGGTGTGTTTCATTTTTTTTTTCTTGCCCACTTTATCGCCTTTTATGTAATATTGTAAGTTTGTAATGTTTGTCTGTAGATATATTCTGTAGACGGTTTTGGTTAAGTCGTTATTAAAGACGACCGAGAACCCCTGCAACTCTGTTTCACGGTTAATTATTTGATGATTTTTATTTTCGGCTTAGTCAAATATTGTTGACATACGCCATTGCAGTGCTATGTAGTCTGAAAAAACCAAGAGTTTGTGACGTCGACATTGTGTTTTGTGTGTTACATTTAGTTATTGTCTATACTGTCTTAACTATTGTGTCATGAATTTTCTCAGTTTTCTCTGTTTTTCTACTTGGTTATTTGCTTTAAACTTTTAATTTTTCGTTTATTCTTTGACCCAGCGGGGTAACTTTGACAACTCAAAATTTTGGTTTTTATGTTATTTAATGACGAATGTTTCAAGTATTATCTATAAGGATAAAGGAATTATTTAAAATACTTGGCTCAGATTATCTGTTTATTTACCAGAAAACCCAAAAACCATTAATGTTAAATTGTCAAAGTAACCCCGAAAATGGTCAAAGTAACCCCTGTTTACGGTATTTTATAGACATTTGTAACACTTCCTGTTGGCATTTTTTAGATATTATTGTTAATGTACACGTTGTCTAAAGCCCGTTCGTCATCTTATTACTTTATTGTTTTTCTTGGTTCATTCTTTCGGTTATTTGAGACGACATGAGTCTTAAATGGCGTATATCTACATATTTTACCCCCTCCCCTTCCCCTTGCAAAAATTATTTTACTATTGGTGTCTTGAGGTTGTGCCCGTAAATCACGGACGTGCGGTGTCTTAGTACACTGTAAGAGATTATTTGTAAATTTACTACACCAGAGAATGAGAACAGTACCGTCAAACGGGGTGATGTGATACTGTGGGGTGATGTGATACATTTTGACAATTTCAGAGAAATATTAGTCCAAAAAATACTAATACTGCTATTTTTGCTACCCTTTCGCCAGGCAGCAGCACTGATATGTGTACAGGATGTACATACACTTCCTGTAGTTTTCCCGCCACTTTGATTCAGTTCTGTGGATTC